>PDNA01000080.1:0-135447 GCA_002573605.1 Polytolypa hystricis UAMH7299
CCCAGCCCACATAGCTCGGCGGGCATTGGACTCCTCTCCCTCCCATTGCAAGCGACAGCAGTGCATTCCGTACATCGCCAAATCAAATGACACACTCGCAAGTACACTACGCGCACAATCACGACTATCCCCGGGACTATCATGAGCATGTCGCTTCAGATACTTACGACGTGAATTCGGCGCCAATTAATAACAATAAAGCGGCGGTGGCTCGGGATCCCTATCTCCACCACCAGCACCATCACCATTACCACCATTCCTGGTCTCAATCGCAGTCTCATACCCCGCCACGTGGAATGCCAACCTCAATGCCCCCCATGGGCAATGTCCCGCAGCTCGAGCCGTACACCAATACCCGCCTGTCGCAAATATCCTCGGACGCTCCCACCTCGCTTTCCGGCTCGTCAATGGTCTCTTCCTCCGCCGCAGTACCTCATCCCTCGTACCTCAAAGAATCCTCGCATCAACAACATCAACAACAACAGCACCAATTTCAGCAAAAACAGTACCAGCACCAGTATTCCTCACCAAAGCATTCGCAACAGTATGACGCTCCTGCACCCCCGCCCACGACCCTGATATTACCCGAAGGAAGTGTGGCGTACGATGCGCGGAGAACGGATAATTGGGTAGATAATGTGGAGGCGAGGAGGGAGCGGGACAGGACAAGTACACATGTGAAGAACGAGGTTATGCGTGCAGGGCTATACTCGTCAGGAGAGTCAAGTCCAAGGCGAGCAGTGGTTAGGTCGCATGCGGAGGTTTATAACGACGACGATGACGACGAGGAGGACGATAATGATGACGATGACGAATATGAAAAGAATGAGAATGCGTTTATTGTTCTGGTAAGATTATCCTCCTTTTTCTGTGTTTTTCGCCGTATGCTTTTGGGCGGTTGGGTCAGGGGTGCTGCGGTGGAATGCAGGGACGGACGGATGCAAATGCCAGTCGGGGGGGAATTTGTTGGTGCATGAAAGAAACAATTCAGTAGCAAGCGGGATTGGAGGGCATTCTTGCATACAACAAGCTAACCAGGGTGTGCTCACACCAGCTCCGCCTATCCTTTTTCGCGCCACCATTCTCCCTCGTCGCAGCGCTATACACATTCTTCGTCCTCGTGTTTCTCATACTCGCCTCCCCACTCCGCTTCTGCCCACCGGCCGCATTCTTCAAGTCCCCGACCAGCCTGCCCCTGCAGATCCGCCACGCCCTGCTCCCTCTACTCCACTTCCACCAGGGGCTGATTGTTGCGATACCAGCGTCGCGCAGCCGGCACCAGCATCGTCACCGCTCATCATCATCCCGCCACCATCACCACCATCATACAACCAGTAAACCTCATCCCGCGAACAATGATACCCCATCCCCCTCGCCGCACGTCGTCACCCCTCCCAACCACACGTCCTCGCACAAACTCGCCCCTGCTTCCTCGCAAGCTGGTGATGACTCCACAACCTCGTCCGTCACCACTCCGTACTTAATCCTCATCCACCTGCTCTCCCCGCTGCTTGTTTTCCCGCTCCTCTTCGCCGCCTGGATTGCTGCGTTCTTCTGGATCTTCACGATGATTATGGGTAATCCAGACGGTACGGAGAGGAAGGATGATGGGCGCGCAGCGGTGTTGGGCGTGCGGAATTGGTGGCGGATATGGTTGGGGCAACCAAGGAGGAAGAAGAGGAAGAGAGAAAGAGAAAGAGAGAGCGGAGTGTAGGGGGATTTTTCTCCCTTGTTGTTTCTGCTTTGTTGGTTTTTGATTTGTGTATTTATTTTTGGCCGGGGTTTCAAAGGTTTTATGGATTAACCAACCACTGGGGGTTTTTGGTGGTGTTTTTGGCCGGGCATTGCCATTTATATTGGGAATTGATTGGAATGGGAGTTATATTTTTTTGATGATGATTATATATATCATAACCGTAGTTTTTTATTGTATCCTTTATTTTTATTTTTTATGTATGATTAGGGAAAATAATTGATTGGATTTTTAATTTTTTAATTTTTTAATTTTTTAGTTGAGAGGATGGGCGTGTAAGGGATGGACATAGATACTATACCTGTTGGGATTGTTTCTCTCTTGGAATGGTTTATGATGAAAACTTGTATTTAAATATGCATCTGTACATGTACAGTACATACAATTATTCTTGCACTTTCTGAATCTATAAGATGGAGTTGATGTTTTTGTGCCTAGGATCTAGAGAGAGAGGCCCCAGCTTTTTACATCGCTCTTCCCCACCACAAAAAGTTAAAAAATGCAATTGAGTTGGGCCACCATCGTCATCATCATACACCAAAAAGCTTTCCCCAACCATTAATTACTACATACAGCTTCTTTGCTCCCCTCCAATCTATCTACCTATCTACCTATCTTGGTTTACTTATCTTGCCTCCTTCAATTTTCCTGCATGTATATTCCTAATCCTAGCTATTGGATCTAGGTTAGGTATCTACATACCTAACCCCCGCACTTCTCTCGAATAAACCCTAGCTAGGCAGGCAGGCAGGGCTCAGAGAGCTTGGATAAGCTGATTTGATATATTCTTACCTCTACCAATTCTTCCCTGCCTTCTTCTTCTTGTTGTTGTTCTTGTTGCCAACCTGATAAGATAAAGAGCCATTGAATTCAAAACTGAACAGCTTTCTCTCTCTCTGTGTGTGGAGTTGGCAGGTTTTCCTTCTACAGCACACAGCTCATTCATTCATTTCCACCCTTTTGCCTTTTCACTGGCTGTTTTTTCTTTTTCCCTTTCTTAACTTGGCTTGCTTGAGAAAGAGAGAGGGGTTTTGTTTGCCTGTGGTTTTTTGTCACCTTTTGCAATTCACATCTCATCATATCACATCACCTATCACAGATTACATTCATATTTGTGTTCTACAATTCTCTTGTGTGGCCTTCCTCCTTCTGTAAGGCAGTGAATTCTTTTTTTGCTGTTTATCTTGTTCACCCTGGGGAAAAA
Source organism: Polytolypa hystricis UAMH7299 (assembly GCA_002573605.1). Taxonomy (NCBI): domain Eukaryota; kingdom Fungi; phylum Ascomycota; class Eurotiomycetes; order Onygenales; genus Polytolypa; species Polytolypa hystricis. Next base: position 2,958 of record PDNA01000080.1, read on the forward strand.
GGCTTGTGTGAACGAACCCCCTCCACCCACCTCCACCACCGCCGGATTCAACCCTTTTTCAACAAACCTGGCACTCTATATTTCAGCTTCTTTTTTTACATGTGAAAGTGAAAGGATAGCTGTCGACACATGCCGCCAAGTGAGAGAGAGAGAAAAACAAAAGGTGAGTTTGATGACCCACACATCCCCTTCATGTCCCTATATGCCTTTTTTTCTCCTAGTGTTTCGCAGTGCGGGGTTGTGCGGGGTCTAGGAGGGGGAAGTGTATTTTCTCGAACTGTCGGTGCAGAAGGCTGTGGATGCTGGGGATTTGAAGCTGGATAGAGTTTAAAGAGAGACAGAGAGGGAGAGATGGCTAACAGATTCGTGCGAAAAAGTTAAGATTTGCCGCACCCCGCCCTCAGCTACTCGAAGTCTGACCTACCTATCCGCCCCCGGCTCTATCTATCTATCTCGCGCGCGCGCTCGCATATCTTACTCCTCGAAGCGGGGAAGTCAAAAGCCTTTTTTTTTCGCTTGACGTATCCGCCCCGTATCTTCCTTGACGGTTTCTTCTCCGTCGCAAAGAACGGGCGAGGCTTGTGCGGAAACTCTCTGTGTGTGTCGTGTTGTGTTCTGCGACGGGTTTACGAGGGTAGCGGTCGATTTCGAGGAGTGGGAGAGTAGAGAGGTAGTAGGAAGTGCTGGAAGTTAGAGAGGGAGGCACGGAGATAGGATGGCGGGAGGTATGCCGCACGGCGGCGGCGGTATCCCGGCCGGCGCTGTCCATGTTGCGGATGAGATTGATGTTAACGAGGTTCCTTGTAAGTGTGCATTTCTTTTCTTGTGATTTTGGGTTTTTACCGCCCTTTTTTCCCCCTTCTGCGATTGCTTCATCATTGTGGGTTTAGAGGGTCGGAATGGGATTTTCAGACTTGGTGGTGGTGGTGGTGGTGGTGGTGGAAGCGTTTGCTGGCTTCGTGAGCTCGTCGTTTGGGTGGCTTATGGCTGCTGGTGTTGTGAACGTCTGAGAGAGAGAAGGGGGAGGGAGGATATGGACTTTCTCCCCATTGAACTCTTTTCCCAATCCTTTTGACTACAGTTGTGGTCGTGCTTGCTCCCTTTTCTTCCTCTGCATCAACAACACTATTCACAACACCCTCGCAATTCCTACCCACCATTCCTTTCACTGCTCTGCGACGAGAAAACGCACACACACCCCAATAATGGCACCTAATACGCCCACCTACCACCCTCCAACTAACCTCACATCACCATTAGTTCCCCAATCGCGCCCTGGAGCCTCTCCATCTACCGATCTCCTTCCCCACGGCGTCAGCGAACCTCCACAAGCACGCTCGGAACTCAGGGCCCGGTCGATTCAATCCAGTGCTCGCGAACGCCAACATGGCGCGCTGAATATCCTAAGGGATCGCGAGGTGCTCATGTTTCAAGCCGTTGCGCATAATGAGGTGAGCTTTCACCACGCCCGTGCCGTAATGTAAGAGCTGACTCGCTGACTCACTGAGGGCGAAAATATAGTCAATACCGCAAACCCGCCGTCTCTACATGCATCATTTCATCGGCCTACAACACCCGGGGAACTTCTCTCTCACCATCGGCGTACGTAGCAATGAGAATAACACTGGCTCTACTGCCGCGCAGGGGAATACTGGCATTACCACCACCGCAACCGCCACAGGCGTCGCGACGACTCCAGCATCAGCACCAGCACCAGCAGCCAACCGCCCAGGGCCAGGACCTACCACAGCATGGAATCGCCAACGACGCCGCGGGCCTATCGTCGACATCATAGAAGCCGACGAGGGATGGCGTACGGATGCACAGACCCGGAGTACCACGTCGGGACGCCCTGCTCCTAGTCCATCAAGAAGGAAATTAAGGGGCGGAATGAAGGCTCCAGGATCGCAGGCGTCGCCGAGGCGTGGGTAAAGAAAGAGAATGAAAGAAAGAAAGAGAGATAGAAGGGATAACGTGTGATGATGACGATGACGACTGATGACACGCTTCGATGATTTTATTGGGATATGCAATGCACCGATCCTTTTTACGATTATCTGGTTTATGATTGCGACACAGATACATACGTCTTCTCGGATATGATGGAATGGGCTGCAACATTGGGACAAGAGATGTTGCCCTCCCCCCTTCTTATTATTTTCCTCCCCTGCCCCGATATGCTTTTAGCTCTGTTGCTTTCTGCGTTGTTGCTTTTGAGCTTCGTGTTTTTTTTTTGTTTCTTGCTTTCTCGGCTTTTATGGCATTATCTCTTTTTCTATATCTTTGCTGTTGCGTTTCCTTTCCCCTCCTTTTTTCCCCCTGGGTTTTTGTTCTTAACTCATCCTGCAAAGTTGGCTTCCTATTCTGTTGTTTTTCCCCCTATGCTCTCATCTCTCTCATCTCTCTTATTTCCCCCCATATCTTTTGCTATTTTTCTTTTTTTCTTTTTTTCCACCTTGCTAGCCAGCTTGCTTCATTTATGATTTATCAATATTTTAATCTATTTTAATCGGATGAAAGAGAAAGATGAAAGGTGTGTCTTTTTTTTTAATATACGCTTTCTGTTACTATCTACTAATAACCCCTTTGATTTCACCTCTTATTTACTGCTGTTGCTTGTTTTCTTTTTTCATCTGGGAATTGTTTTTTTCATGGGAGTATACTATATAGGGTAGCGGTGTTAATTATTACCATGTTATTTTTTTCTTTTGGTGTTGAAAAAGGAGAGGTGTTTTCAGTGTATCTATGCAAATAATAGAGAGGATAGATAGATAAATGCTAAATGAAAATGCTAAATGAAAATATAGAAAGTCTAAGAAGTAAGAAGTGATTTATATTTAATTGATGGGGGAAATAGTGTAGAGATGGTCTTTTTGTTGTGTGTGATAGATAACATAACTGGGTGGGTAGCTTGCTAGAGAAGTAGGTAGGAGGAATGATATATAGCTAGGGCTGGTTTCCTTTTCTCTCTCTTTTCGACTTGTTTTTTTTTTCTTTTTTCTTCTTTTTTCAAGCTCATCTTTTTTCTCTATATAACTACCGTAGGTAGTTTCTAAATAGCTTGGAGACTATATGGTTATAATTTTACAAATTGAGGGAGCGCCCCCATATGGCCACCTCCATGTTGAAGAATGGAGAAAATGCTTGTCTATCTCATTGACAGAGCAGTAGCATGCATGTGTAAGGAAACAGGCTATATGTCCCTATTTATTACTTTATTCCTTCTTACAAGCATCCATTTGAGAGCCTCCATTGACAGGAGAAGAAACTAGGTTATATGCTACTTCTCCCTTCCATCCCCCACCACCTCCAAAAGTAGACGTTTTGAAAAAAAAAAAAAAGAAAAAAAAAGAATAAAAGATTTCGGTTTTTCATTTTATGTTTAATTTTTTCTTTCTTTTTTTCACTATGATATATATGCTTTATGCTTGCTTGTTTTGTCTCTTTTCTTTCCTTTTTATGTACATATACAATACATTTGAACAGTGAGAAGTTTGACAAAAGCGCGAGTTGAAAATAAAATATACCTCGCACAAAGGTATTGAGCGAGTGGGGTGTGTATGTGTGAGTGTGTGTGCGCGTGGGATGGATGGATGATGCACATATAGATAGATAGGTATGGAAATGTATGTAGCCATTAGTCCTGTTTAAGAATGGGGGTATGGCTGTGTGTTTGCTTCATGGATGGAGGTATGAAGGTGTAGACGGAGACGAGAAAGAAACCGACAATGGAGATAGTTCGCGCCCCGCGGTGTTGTTAGGGGGAGGAAATAGGTAGACACAGGAGGCGGAGTTTATGGGATCGGTGTATGATAGAGATCGATGGCGCGGGATGAAATTGCGAGGTATGAGGTTTTCTTTGGTGGCAGTGGTGGTCAAGTAAGCTCGCTGAGCGCCCTTAGTTTCAGCGATAAATGACATGGATAGATATATGTATGGGCAGTCCTCTTTTTTTCCTTCGATGAGGATTGCAGAGATGTTGTCTTTTCGACGATGTGGGATTTGTAACGGGTGTGGGTTGCTGGGTCGAGCGCGACGGAGAGATGTTTCGATGAGCGGCTGGCGGCTAGAGCCAGTGAGCGTGGGTAAGGGCGAAGGGTGCGTGTAGGGTAAGTTACGCAGCATGACATAATATCGATCTTGTTCTGCGGAGCCTAGCGGGACGGCGTCTATGTAGGACAAGGGGAGCAATGTCTCACGGACATACCGCTTCTAGCGTACGTAGGTAAAAGACACACGGTTTCGGCCGGCTCCGTTGGACATGGACATGCCTATCCTCCGCTCCCGCATTTCGCGAAGAGGGAATCTCATCCCGCTGATATTTGACGGTGAGGCGGAACCCCAGTTTCCCTTTCACTCCCGTGATTTCCTTCGAAAGAAAGAGGCACGGGATGAAAGAAGACTAAGCACGGTTCTGAGTTTCATTAGGTCGGTCAGTCACCAATGTCGTCCGCCGCGCTGCTCGGCATTGACAAGACTCTCCGCATCGCCGACCTGTTTGCGCTCGGAGACCTCGCGGTTGCGGATCCGCGAGCGAAGGGCTTGGGCATTCATAGGCGTCAATCCTTGGGATGGTAGTGCTGCTGCTGCGCCCCGCGTTGTAGTTGGGGTCGGTTCGGGCACGTAGAGCGGGTACAGACGGCGAGCAGAACAGACTAACGTCGGTCGTCCATCCCTCATGACTGGTAATTGCTATTGTAAAGGTTCGGAGCTGGAGGAGAGGCGATTGAGGTGGAGGTACACGTCAGTGCCGTAGCTGTGTTTTGGTAGGAATATTAGTTTTTAGATTCCAAAAAAAAAGATATTTTGTGGTGAAAAAGGGGACTCACCCCTCCATGCTGATAAGCTTCAAATCACCGCCAAAATATCGCGCATACAATCGACTTATTGGTAACCCGTACCCGAAGCCCGCCATGGGAGCTTTAAAGTCTGATTTATTAAAGTCCGGATCCAGATTAGGCGTCTGGTCCACGGTCGTGTACATATACGTCCAGGCTAATGCGATCGACGACCGCGGTATTCCACCTCCTTCATCGGAGATTTTAATCGTAATATCCTCCCTGCCCTCTGCGACGATGACTTTTGTCACGGGGAACTCCTCCTTTTCAGAACCGTGCCTCTCCACGACGGCGCGCAGAGAGTTTTTCAAGGTCTCGAAAAGCATGTGCGACAGGTGGCCAGGCACGTACATGAAGTTTAAATCATCTTTGCATACGAGTTGGACTTTGGGGGCTTCGAAGAGGCCATAATGGTCTTCACAGACGAAGCGGGCGTTCTCGATGGCTTCTTGCGCGAGTTCGCGGACATTCGTCTTTGTACATATTATTCCGACATAGTTGGGATGGTAGGAGTGGGCTTGTTCCGTTAGAGCGATGTGTTGACCGATTAGCATGCGGATACCGATGCGCGACATGTAGAATCGGTCGAGGAATGACTGGATGTTCGAATCTATTTGTAACCGCTGTCTTTTGCGCTTGTACTCTAAAATTCCCTGCGCCACGGTGGTCACTACACTGTCATGCCTCCGCTTGATATACCGCAACGTGTCCGCGAACCGGTTATTGTAGTCTGTTAGTTCTGGAGGCCATTCGCCGCCATCGTCTGTGGAGACAAAGTATCTCCTATTCCCCGCGATTCTGCTTTTGCCATTCCCATTCCCGTTTACACCCACGTTCCCGCTAATCTCTTGCAGAATTGACGTTGTTGATGAGCGGTACTGACCCTCTCGTATACTGGGGTTCCGCGTTGCTTCTTCGAGAACCTGGACGTCCCGGCCGTTTAGACGACCGGGTCGAAGCAGACGGGCTCTGACTTCTTGTGAGAGAGTTGGGCGGGGGAGACTGATGATTTCCTACACCGTTGGAGTTATATCAAGTCAGTATTTCGTTCTGAGTGAGTCAATTGCGGGAGAACTCAAGTGGCAAAAAGAAAGGCATACCTCGAACGACTGCGCATACCAATCCCGCACTTTCTGGATGGAAGGCATGTGGTTGAGGCCATCTGGGAGGTCTTGGAGCTCCTTTACGCGATGTGCAAGGCGAATCGGAAGCTCTTCGGAGAGAAATTGTGACGCGCGGAAGAGTGTCCCTGCTGTGATGCTCAGCAAGAGTGTTGGTTACTTTTATTTTATTTTGCGCACAAATTCTCGATTGAAGCAAGAGAACATACCTGTTGACGGCCTGTCTCCAAATTGGACCATCTGCCTCAGCGACACACCAGTTGCAGGGAAAGAGGCATAGTGGCCGATGGTGTCCATCAGCCGTTCTGAGGCCTTCCACATGATGCTGCCAATTGAATGGGCACAGGGGCCGCGAGTGTCGCGGGGACCTGGCAAAAGCACCCTTTAAGCTGTGTAGCTGATAAGCTATAGAGGTAAGATGTGAGCCCTGGTCCTTTGTGTGTGCTGAGCAGTATTCTTTGAGACTGCACAGTCTGTGTATGTATGTATCTGATGTGGTTGACAGTGAGAGAGAGAGAGAGAGAGAGATAGAGAGAGTGAGTGGTGGTGGTGATGGTGGAAGTTGCTGAGTCAAAGCTGGTCGGACGGAAACGGAGCTCCCCACCAAATGCTCCGGGGCAATTCTGTGCGAGAGCGATGCCGAGGTCGACGCGGGCAAGCTGCGAAGATGCTGCGGAAAAGGATTGACTGATTGACTGGGGCTGTTGGATGATTTCACTCTCTAGCTGGCTAACAACTGACTACGGAGGAGTACGGACAAATGGGCCATTTCACAAGCAGATAAAAATACTCTGGAATAGTCTGCTTTTCCATCAGATAATGTGCTTACAAAACAGTTTTACTCTTCTCTTGCGATGCATTCTGCCTGTGATTCTTTTACCCCACGAAATTAATCACAAGAATTCGCTCGCACAACCAGAGAAAAAAAAAAGAAAAAAAACACCTGCAGGTCGGGTAAAGTAGTAAGTACTGGTACATGGGGCGAGTACGGCTGCCCCGGCTATGGACTCTGTATCTGGTACTTTGCAGCTGCAGCTTAGCCGGGGGCACATGACCCTTTTTTTTCGGCCAGTCACGAGACTACCCCACACCCTGCTGACTAAAACACATCACGGGGTTTACCGATTCGGGGGGGCGGAGATGAGGATGATGACGATGATGACGATGATGAGAAGGATGAGGACAACGAGGACAACGAGGACGACGAGGACGACGAGGGGCAGACCAGCAGTGCGCAACGAAGCTGTGTCAATCGGAAGTACGGAGTATTCAATCACAGATTCACACTTGACATGCCGCTCATCACCAACACTTTGCCTTTGTATTCACGAGCCACCCTTTGCACAGTGCCGCCGTCTTTGTCTAGCGAAGATGCTGTGATGTTGGCTGGCTGGGCTAGATATCGGCACGGCCCGTTGCCAGTAGTTGGCCATCTAACCGCAGCTTCATCGTCGACGACTAATCTTTGCTCATCACGCCTCTTGTTGATGTTAGACGTTAGGTTTACGTTCCGGCCTGGCACCTTTTATCCCATTTCAGAATCTGCACGGTCATCGATCGCTCGAATCACAAAGGCCAGGACTTGAAGCACATCTCAGACGTGGCGGAACGATGAACTCTCTTTTCTTCAACCACAATATGTACTCCGTACGCCACGCAGAATTTAAACCCCGGCCAAGGAGCGGTAAAAAGAAGTTGGCTCCCCTTGCTACCCAGCTGAAAATCTTGGCTTGAGCTGGAACCGCGCCTCCTTCTCCACGCGCCCGCAGCATGCGCAGGGGTACCTTGATGTGCTTGTGCTCACCGACAGCGGGCTGCGTTAGTTAGTTTACAGCCCTACTACTTACGGAGTAACCCCCCCAAAAGGAAACCTGTCGCAGGCATTAATGCTTGAAAATCCCACTTTCTAGTGCCCGAGTAACTAACTAAAAACTTCCGACTTCAGATTTCACAGGCCAAAGCACGTCCCGCGCCTGAGGTTTGATCGTGTTCGTGTGTGGTGTTTTGGATCTAACAGTTGCAGGCTGGCGAGCGAGAAGATGAAGACCATAACCAATCAGCTGCCTGCGCACACTTCTCCCCACTCCAAAATTGCCGCCGTGCCTCCTGGCACCCGTTCTGCGTGTTCAGCACCATCTCTCTTTGCTTGTGCCGCTGGTTTGAATTGAATGGCGACCCTGGACATCGAGCACAAAAAAAAAAGGTTTCTTCGCGCTGCTAGGTTCAAATCAAAAGATGCGGAGGAAAAAGGGTAAGGAGAATTACTTTTGGCGGGGGGCCAAAGAAGGTTGGGCTCGGTTCTTTTTTTCCTCCTGCAGGGGATCAAATGCAGAAGCCGTTAGGGTTGAGGAGAGAAAAAAAGAAAAACAAAAATTGCGGCACACCGATTCGATATGATTTTTTTTTTCTTCCTGCCCCCCGCGTCAAAACAACACAAGCTAACCATCACTGCAAAGTCTACGGCCTGCCTTTTTTTTGTGAGAGAAATATAAGCTTCTCGATTTACAAAAAAGAATACCGTCTTACACAGAAAGGAAAAATATGGATGATCCCTTTTGACAAGGAAATCTTTTGTTTTTGGTTATGCAGTTTTTTTTACTTCTTACTGGATGTGAGTGGGTGAAAAGCTTCGGTTCGATTTTCTATTTAAGGGCTTTGTTCCTGCGACCTTGTGGTCTCACGACCCTTTTTTTTTTATATATATAGATATTCTGTTCTTTTCTCTTGCACTTGACGGGAAGAGTGTCATTTCTACTTCTATTCTTTGGATTCCTCCTGCCCAATTGCATTGCATCTGTTAGGTTCTTCTTACAAGCCTACTTATCAAGGGGGGAAAGAAGGAATAGAAACACCAAGAACGGAGAGAGGGAGAAAGAAATCCCACTCCCCCCAACACGCTCGCCCTCATTTGTCTTCTCCCCTAAAAAAAGAAGGGAAAAAAAAACAATGCCTTCCCAGAGACCGCCGAAGCGGGGACGAGGAGGCGAATCAGGCCCTATCGAAGGTCCGGATGGTAGGAGATTAAGACGTCGGCCGTCATGGAGACACACGACCTACAAGGTCACGGCGAGTGTATGGGTCGCGGCGGTGCTGTATGTCTGCTATCTGATATACCCTCTTCTTCGAAGTATGTGCAACGAGCTTTTGTCAAGGTCGGGAGGGAAGGGTGTGGCGATGGGTTCGCAGGAGGGGTGAGTCTTTTCTTTTTTCTTTTTTTCGGTTCTCGTTTATTTCCTTCTTTCTCCGCCCTTCGTTCGTTCTATGTATGCCCCCGGCCTGTATGGGAGGTATTCTTTTGCGAATGCACTTGTGGGGCGGCGGGATATCATCTTCCCTCTGAACCTGAAATCTCCAACGGTGTCTGCACAGTTGCGTCGTGAACATGCTGGGTGTCTGTCGCGGTGCTCATGTTTTAATGCGCTTGCCCTTTCCTCAAGTACATATGAGGATCTGTGATATTCGGCTCTCGCAAGCCGAAGCAGACCTCCTGAAGCCTATGAACGGGAGGACTTTATTAAACCCCCCCTTGGCCCAAGACTGCGTGCTTGCCATTACTGGGTAGCGGGGGCTTTGGATTGGAATACTACATCCATTGCCCTCCCGCTCTCCCCTTCCCAACCAGGAAGCGCTCATGTCCGGCTAGGGGCCTCCCTCAACCCAATCCCCTACTCCCTGAAGTCATGCCCATCTATAGCCCCCGCAAAAGAAAAATCTGTGAAGAAGACAATAACATATTACTCTGCTAATATATCCGTATTATATGCATCTCAGGCCGCCAGTATCGGAATTGCCTCAGAACCACCATATCGACCTATAAAAATAAACAGCCACCCTGAAAATCTACGTTTTCCCAATATATGCCCCCCCCCCCCCCCCAACCCCCGGGTCCGGCTTATTTTCTCTCTTGTTCTTTCGACAAAAGCCACACACACATGCCACACTGAAGCGTTGTATGAATATGGATCAGGTGGGCTTTTTGGCCGCCCCCCGCTCTTTCTCGGGAGTTTTTGGGAGTTTTGTTTTGTTTTGGGGTGTTTCTTTTTTTCTCTTTCGTTTCTCTTCTTTTGGTTAAGCGTTTTACGGAGTCACAGCGCGGGAGAAAAAGAAAGTAAGAAATAAAATAGGGAGGGTGTGCAGGAGATCTAAGTGTGTATTTGTGGGTGTGGGGTGAGGGCTTATTTAAATGCCAGACGAGAAGGAAGAAAGGGGGGGGAAATGGAAAATAGGTGTTAATGTGTTCCTTTTTGGTATACTTATAGAAAGGAAGGGGAAGGCAACTAGAATTGCATTAGAGTAGTAGAGGGAACGGAGGGGAAATGGAAACGGAAAATAGCAAAATGAGACTAAGGGTTTTTCATTCTTTTTTTTTTTTTCATGGTGAAAATATACATCTTTTCTTTTTACATCTTTGCATTGGGGAGAAGAGGGGGGGTTTGATAGGGATGTGAAGGGATATATAGGAAGGAGCTTGGTTGGGATTTAAGTATATATACTAGTTAATCTTGCTGTCTCTGCATCTATTAGAAACTCTTCTTAATAGTACTATCTCACACTTCTCATCATCTATAATTTTAAAGGTTTGGTTTCTTTAAAAATAAATTCTTCTCTCTTCTTCCTTTCCTGCCTGAAATGATACATAAAAAAGCTTCTCTAAGCCACAGTTTCTCACAAGCTAATTAAACACACATTATTACACAAAACATAGTAAAAAGAGAAAAATACAGTAGGTTTGTGCGGAGCATGGTTTTTTCTTTTAAGTTTCAAGGTAGTCTAGAGTCTGTCTTGTATTGAGCTGTGGAGAAGATGAAAAATCTCCTTTCCTTTTCAAAGAGACAGCGAAAAACAAGGATATCTTTTTCCTGGATGTGGGGAATTGAGTTTAGTAGAGGAGAAAATATATTCTCGCCGGTTTCTTTTCTTTCACTGGGTTGGTAGAATGTATATGGTATGTCTTGCAGAGATATGCTTTGGCCCACCTGTGGTTCTTATCAGGGTTCCGTGACATGGAGCTGGTTCCTGAGTGAACTGGATGTATCCTCTTTTTCCTTTTTTTTCTCCCGAGAATGAGAATGGAAGTAAGTAGGGCCAAAGTAACATATGTTTGTAGGGAAAGAAGGAGGGGGTTTTGCAGATATTCCTCCCCCCCCCCCCCCCCACTCGGGCCGTCGTGCGTGGCAGGTAAAAGAGAAAGGGAACCTGGGCAACTGGACCCGGGATACCGGGGCACGTTTATGGTGGCTGGTCTTTAAGTACTCGGTATATACATCAACTTCCGGTTTTCTCTGGAAGAAATTAGTGGGGCTTTATGCCTCAGTGGGGGGTTGAGCCCGTTGCGCGGTTGAGAGTGGAGATTGTGAATTTTTATTCCTCCGATGGTCATACTTCCAGACATGTGATTGTGGAAGTATAAGGCTGTGGTTGTGGATCTGTCTAGTCTAGGGTTTCTTTTTCATAAACTGGATAACCACTGCAGATCTGAACGCGACTGAGTCACCAATGCAGGAGCCTGTTGTCCTAGCAAAGCAGCCCGGAGTCATAATGGAAAAAAGGGACCTGTATCTATCTATGGACCGCTGGAGCTGCATAGATTGGGGTTGACCTTGGTAAATGATCAAACCTAACTTATCCCAGAAAGAGCCAAGAGTTGCACCACAGCAACTTGTCATACAGTAATATGTTGACTTTTCTGCATGGCAAGCCCGTAAAGCCGCATCGAGGCAATATGCCTGTGGGGAGGGAATATGAGAACGAGAAAGGAAATAAGAGACAAGAAGGAGAAACCACACTGTGGATTTTGCGGTGAGGAAAGAACTCGAAAGTTCAGATGGTGCTTTCAATTGCTTCTTTTTCTATATGCTCGAAAGCATGGTTTTTATGCTTTCTTTGAGAGAGCGGTTTGAATCTCTGCATGTCTGAGAATACTCTAAAGCAATCGCGACCCCATTCTGGTCGTGAAGCATAAATTCAACAGGCAAGGGGGGGTGCGAAACGCAAAAAAGACCGGTAAGAGGAGACTGAGCTGAGCTTCAGCTCTAATTCATTGGAAGTGTGTTGTGAGGAAGATGCTTCAAGCTCGCAGTGTTGGATGTTGATTTTCAATCTTGCATCTGTCTGACAAAAAGAAAAGAGCTCTTGAGTGAGGCTCGGCATCTCTTCTTCCCGTTTTCCCACCAGAGCTCTAGTGCGGCTGAATCAAACTCCGAGAATATTGCAACGGGTGCCACCAATGAACATGAAGCACCGTCAAATTTTAAGGATTTTAGCGCATGTACTCCGAAGGGATCAAGTCCCTCAGGATTTTTCATGAAGAAAATATTGTTTCCTTCTTGGTTCACGCCTTGTGGAAAAGAAGGTGTCGAGCCTTTTGTGATGGGGATGTCTCCTGGCTGTTTTCCACCACGCAGTCCATGGCGCTGGTGGCATTGACATTTTGTGATTGAGATATCAGAGTGTGTGAAGCATGTCAGATCAATTATTTCTCCTCTGGCTGTTTAACATCAACCTGACTCAAATTGAATGGTTGGACAGGGATTTTTCTGGTTTCCTCCGACTCCTGAGTCGCAGATATATGACAAAAACAACATGGCCAGCGGTGTGCTGTTGGGGGTTGGTGTAAGCTTAAGTGATAAACATCTTTGATTGGTTGAAAGCAACCACTACTGCCGAAAATAATAAGCCGCGCTGGGCCCACGTGTGGGTCCTTCCTCTTTTGGATTTAGTGCGTCTTGTATACTGGTGACACCAAGTTTAATTGCACGATTTGTTTACTTTGAATTCCAGTGTATATTCTCCTCAATCACAATTCAAAGATGTGCGTTGCTGTGGATTGTAGAGTATTGTTATCGGATCGCGAATATATCCCTGATTGATATGTTCTCTCTTCAGATGCCACCATAACATACCTAGAATATGCGGCTGAATGCCAAGAACCTGACGACAGGTCCGCGTTACAGAACCTTACCCTTGGGTGATTGCATTTCCTCCAGTCCGCCTCAGCGGGAACGTTATGGACGAATACAAGCGCGTTATCGTGTGTATTCAATACTGCCCCTCATCTCTGGAGATTAAAACGCCGAACTCCTCACTCCTTCGAAGCGCCGCTAAAATTGTGGATTTTGATAGAGGGCGCAGCACTGCTGCCAAGATGGCCTTGAGGGGGATCAGATTACGAATAGTATTTAGATGAGGATGAGAGTCTGCTCTTCCGGGTGCGTCTGCTCGTTAACTGAGATCACCTCGTTGGTCTTGTCACGTCTTAACAAAATGCCAGAAAAGCAAAAATGGTAGTGTGCATTAGTACGTTGAAGACCGCTGGCTGACCCAGGTCTAATTGCTTAGTCACGACTCATGCTTGTGAACTTGATTGGACATGCACTTCTATCGTTCCACTCTCCATTTGCGCCGTTAGGCGACTAATTTACTAGTCTAGGAGAGACTCTGGGCGCTCAGCCTTGGAAAGGCTCTTCGCGATGGACTTTTTATTTTTAACTCCTGGGCGTGCAGTTCTCAAACAGGCCCTCTGTGGTCAGCAATCAATGCGCTGGACGCTTGGGCAGTCTTGCGGCCGAGTGGCTTCGCTTCGTTGTCGTCAGAGCGATTATTATGCTTTGACTGGTCTGACTTGAACCATCTCTTCTCTCCTCTTTAAAAAACGCTCTTTTTTTGCTCTTTGGTTCTTTCGTTCTTCTTTTCCGTCCGTTCTGCTTCCGTGTGTCGTGTGTGTGCCTGATCCCGGTATGTTGTTTCGTGTTTTTAGCCCCCCTTATTATTTTATCCTGTAGCGTTCATCCATGACTGATGTGTGAGAGCCATGTTCTTTACTCACCACAATGCTCATTTTTTTTTGTCTCTGTCCAAGATCTACGTAATTATTGACATCATTCCTTATAGCTCTTGGGTTGATTGGGAGCACCCTCCAATCCCTCGCTTGATCATCCTTCTCGACCGTTCGGAAAATTCCACTCGTTTCTCTCCTTTGCGACACTAGGAACGGCCCAAAAAGGCTTGTGACTGAGCCAAAACAAGGGCTGCTGGAAAATGGTTCAACCTTATATGAGCCTGTTCGTTGCTGCTCTGCTCTCCATCCAAGGAGCAGAGGCAGGATCGCGGGGCCTTCTTCCACGGGAGACGCCTATTGGGTTGATGGCGAATATTGGGATGTCTCCTCGCCCAACTGATGTACCAGGCGCGCCCCCTGGTCTTCCTCGGGAACTGGTAAAAAGACAGTCTCGCACAGAACTCCCATACCCGCCCCCGAGATACTATTGCGGTTTGGTCAACGGCGATATTAGTGCGTACCTGAGCTTCCCGACGCACTACTTCTTATTTCCGTGGTTTGCAGCTAACTTGTGTTTGTTATTTATCCAGACAACCTATTGACCTGTGCGAACGCCCGGGCAAACTGTATCTACTCTTCAACAATAGTTGACTGCTGTATCAGTGAAGAAATTAGCCAATGTACAAATCGTCCGACCACGTGCCTGAATTGGGAAGACGAATGTGATGAGGCGTGCCAAAGTGACCCGCTGACCATTAGGTGCAGCCTCAGCACCAAACCCTTCTGCGGAACATACTACTTTGGCGGAGGAACAATGCTGCTCGGCTGCAGATCAATCAACAGTGTGACTAAACAAGTCGTTCCACTTACCGAGTATTATGCTTCCGCTCTGGGACCCGACTACACAACTATCGCTATCACTAGCGTAGAAGATAACAACAAGCTCCCTCTTAGCCCTGGCACTGCTACTACATCGTCATCGTCATCGTCATCGTTAACGTCAACACAGGGAACTGAAACTGAAACGGAAACCCGCCCTACAGGATCCTCCACGTCGACCGCTGACGCCGCTGCTAGTGAGGACGCCGACGATGACGACGATGACGACGACGACGATGACCGTCAGAAACAAGGCAGTGGTGCACTCTCCGGTGGTGCTATCGCCGGTATAGTCATTGGCTCTGTCGCTGTCGTCGCTGGCTTTGCCGCATTCCTCCTCTGGTTCTTCCTCGTCAAGAAGAGGAGAGAAAACGCCGTGCAGCAGGCCTCCGCCGTCCCGATGATGCAAGACACCGACCATAGCGCCGGCGGCGGCCACGCAGCGGCCGGATACTTTGCTCCTGACAAAAAAGGCGAAACCCCTCCTACCTACTCCGCTGTAGGTGGACCAATTGCACAGCGCAATTTCAATCGGGGCCCTACCGAAATGGAAGCTTCGCAACCTAACACCAGTCCCGTGGAGATGCCTGGAAGCCCCTCGACGGCCTCAGCGGTATCACCTCTGCCACCTAGCGTGGCTGATATGTATGCAACGAATAGTGGACCTGTGCCAGAGCAGATATACGAGATGCCCAGCGAACGCGATCAACGGTAGCGGAGTTTCGATTTTAAGGAACCCCACTTTTTTTTTCTTTTCGTTTGTGTATAAAGATTTATTTCTCCCCTTCTTGGGACACCTAATCTATTTCCTAGGTATTGGGCATATCTTATGTTTTTCCTTTTTTTATATATTTATATCCTACCTAGCGTTTAAAGATTGGATTTTTTTTGGTGCTTTCCCCTTCTCGTCTTTTCCCCTTATATATACATGGATTTATTCCACAAATCTTTTTCACCCCCATCACTTTCTCTTCTATCAAGGGGGTAAGTTACAATCGAGCCCCTTTTTTATTCTGTTATATACCTATTTGGATTCTTGATTTATATATATGTCTTGATGGGAAGAAATAATTTCATCTATTCAATTTACCCCCATTTCCCCCTCTTTGGGGGATTTGATACGTGCACTTGTCAATGCTTCGTTTTTGGTGAATATGTTTCTCGCTATAACGCTTTGCGTTTTTGAGTCTTTTTAATTTCCGCGGACTCCGTGGACTACCTAAGTGGTCCATTGTCTCTCTCGCTGATGGGGCGAAAAAGAGAAAACATATATCTACCCTAGTGAAACAGTAAACTCATAGATAATAAATATGCCGAAACACCGTCCTTCACGTTAAGAATGAGAAAGCCGGGACGAAAAGGAATATTCCCGAAATAAACGTCTTGTCTTCACGCGCACTGGAAGGAATGGAAAATATGTAAAGTAGACTCCGAAATATCTAAACTTTTCCGCATTATTCATAGACATCAATGAACTGAAAGAGGATGGTGCGGGCTGCAAGCTGCCAACCCCCATATCTAGATTCTCTACTGGTCTGCGGTTTGAGTATGTGTCCTATGGAGATTGCCTAGTTTGTTCGAGCGGCGTGGGTGTTGATAGAATGGCCGTGATTTGGTGGTAGGGAGGCCTTTGAATCGTTGAAATGAAGCGCCAACTCGCGATGAACATCGTTAGGAAATGAGGTCCTAGGCTATGATATCATTATCTTGTCAGTAGGCCTCTGCAGGGCTTGAGGCAAACCTGTCCCCTTTTGTCCTTCGATCACATAGCTTGGTTGCGAGATCAGAAGGGTATATAAGGATCTCTAGCACGGTAGATTAGGCGATAGCCATTTCTACCCGACCTCACAAAACCGGGCGGTGTTCTCTCCCCAACTGGATACCTGGATAAAAACATAGGCCTTTCACTTATTTCTCCGTCCAATAGTCTTTGTCCTAAAATTGTCTCGTTCTTCCACAAAGCACACATATCTGGATTTCTCCTTCTCCATTTGTCAGTGGGCCACATTGATAGGTGATCTTCTGTGATGTTCACAGAGAGTGTGCTGCGTGAACCTGTAGCTACTAGGGGAGCAGGTAGCCTGGCGCCGCAGATAGTAGACTTCCAGAATTGGCCTTCTGTGAATGCGGAAAAGGTGTGCGAGTTAGCAAGGAGTTCTCGTCCGTCGAGAGTGCGAAGTAAATGTTGATCTCTCAATCGCACTGCAGAAGCAACATCACGGCATGGATAGGCTAAAGTAGTTTGGGATATCATCTCGGAATGGAGAAATGTGGAGTATTTGCTTCGGTCTTCGCTCTCATATATGCGATCAAACACGACTAGTTTTGCGGATGGTGGATAAGAGCCGTCAATTTTGACTAGGCGTTGGAGAGCTCCAGTGATTGAATCCCATGCCGTAATTCGCCATGGTACGATATCCCAATCAAGAGGCAGCGAGTTAGTATCATACCGGGAAATACGCCCCTTTCCAAGGGCATTGCAATTCACCACTAGTGTTTGGATATTTGGCAGTGATATTGGTACGAATTCTCTAGTCGAATCAAAAGTGTTGGTTGACACTTCTCCAAACAGTGCAGAGCACACGTAGTGCAAACAAAGTCGGACATTTTGCATGCGATGAAGAATGCGACGGAGACTGTTGCACACATGGAGATCGCCTGATGGTGGACTGTGCCGATTGTCAAACGACTGGGTATCTATTTCCAAATTAACGCAGCTCGCGGGGAGAGCGTCAATGAGAGAAATTAACCCGCTAAAACGGATCTCAAAGAGATACTGGGACTTTGGCGCCATAGATAGCGAAAAAGCTGATAGCTGATGGAGACGTGGGAGGACATCTTTCGAGAGCACCTGGAAGCTCTGCTCAAAATCTGCGGGTGGTTTTTCTTCCCACGTAGGACGATCCCCGTTCAGTGTCGTTAACTTCGCCGCCTGAGAGATCGCAAGCGGTAAGCCGTAGAGTGAGAGACCTAATAAAATCACTATATACGGCATTGAAAAGTTTGTTGAATCCCTCAATGGATTGGAAAGCACAACATGGCAATATAGCCACGGAGCTGCTTGATGGTGCCATGACCGATTAACCCGAACGCAAGCGTTTAGGGTTGGAATCGAGTGATAAGAAAATATCTGCGAGAAGATGTCGTAGGGTAGCACGATAGTAGGATCCATATTGACCCCGAATGCGTTGTGGTTTTACTAGATCTCTTCCGCTGCGTAGTGGGGCCGGTAGTTGCAGGGTGGAGTTGCCTATCCAGCAAGTATGACATGCTCACGTGCATACTGCTGTCCGATGGCTGTAGTCGACTTCGAATCATGAAGCTTCCAATGTGCATCTTGTAAGTCGTGTAAGCTGTTGCAGAGCCTGCCTGCATCCCGGTAAGTCTTCACGCACAGAGCGTCAACCAGGTCGTGATATCACGGGGTGCATTTTCAGATATATAACAGCCAGTTGATAAAACCTTTACTCTTCCTTTCATGCCACGGGTTGAGAATGGGGTCAATGACTCAATGCTCCTAGGACCTCGCTGCAGCTTTAATCAAATATCGGACTGAACCGCACTGTAAGTTTCTTGCTGTTAATATAGCGGATACATCACCTATGAGTCCTTCCAGCCACGGTTTTAATGCTTCATGATCTCTGATATTGATATCTGAAATGTAGTCATCCTCAAAAGGCGTGGCTAGGAAACGTGAATCGGGGCTTGCAAAACGAGTGTTTCATCCCCCAGCTAAACGGGGGATTCGCTGAACGCCGCTCCCTGGGTGGTTCGAGAGGATCATGGAACTACTCGTTTCATGGTTGGATAATTCAGAAACATCCAGCGTGTTGTTTGCGGGTTTTTCACTGAAGCAACCATCTTCAGAGCCTACTGCTCATAACAGTGTCCAGAATGGGGCAGTTGACAAATATTAAGGGCTTGTTGAGAAGCGTCGTGGGTAGTAGCGGAGGATTTCTGGACGTGAGTTTTCAAAAGCGGCTGTAGAACTAACGAGTCTGATGTCCTCATCGCAAGAGCTTCGAGAACCAAAAGGATTGAGGTTGATTTTTGAAATGTTGACCAGGGTGGATCACCTCGCTGTAAGTAAGGGGATTCGGGCATCACGGGATTGAGCCATGGTGGGGCTTGCCGCTCAACCTCTATGCTCTCATAAATAATAATATCACCTTGATAGAAACCATTTTCTTGTGCGTTGAAGCGCCCGGATGGTAGATGAAGACGAAGATAATGAATGAGGTTCAAAATTTGCGAGTTGTCTCTTCTAATCATCCATCTTATCTTTGCAACCTATAGCGTGGAGTTGAAGTTAAACTTTTCTACGTCCGATTAATCCCTCCCAACCTTAAGATGGAGAAGAACGGACTCTACATCCTGCTCTCGAATACAGGCGAAGCTACCAAGTACCACTGGGGCATACTCATAGCCACAAACTCCACTTCCGGTATCCTCTTCCACCAAGCCCTCATAGGCACCCATTGGACCTACGTGGTTGAAAACGAGGAGATATCCAAATCCCCCGACGTTCTCGGCGCTCTAAAAGTCGGAGTCGTCGAAGGGGTCGAAGACGAATGGATCGACGCTATAAAGACGTGCTTGCGCGAAGTCACCGTTCACGAAGAATTTACTTTCCGTACTTGGCTTTTGGCTGGCCTGTACGAGCTGGCATCGCAGGGGTATATTGGATTAATGCCCGATTGGCCGACGATCCGCGAGATTGAGCAGGAGGCGAAAGATTTGGCGGCTGATGCGTATTATAAGAGGCACAGGCCGATTCTTATGAGTCGGTGGTATAGAGCATAACTATTTCTGTGGGCAGAGTGCTTGTTCTCACCTATTTTTGGGCTGCACGTTGTTCCAATGGGGTTTCCAAATATATCAAACCTTTTCCTGCTAGCTTGGCATGTTCTTAAAGTTTGTGCTCGAGCGCATGAGACCGCTAGGTTGCGTTTTTCGGTCGCGGCTATCACTCAGGGGCAGATAAACTTGATGCGTTGCTATCGTTTCCGCTCCCGATGGATCGTGACTGGGATGATGCCGGCGGTAAGACCAAGGGCGCAATGCCATTCTTAAGGCTATTGGGACAAGTTATGCGACTATTGGAAGGGTATGGGGAGATATAATTGGAACTTTCTAAAGCTTGATATCTGGTGCAGTACTGGCATGTTTCTCTCGTTATTCTCCCTACACATGTTGGAGTTATACCCCAATATTTTGACAAGCAGGAGAAGTATGGATGGGCATTCAGTATGGATCTTTAGATAAATTTGTTTCACATGCCTTCTATATAGTTCTTCCCTTTGATGATGGTGGTGGCTCCGAAACTATGCAACAAAAGCCTTCTTATTTGGGCTTCTCAATAGCGTTGAATCGATGGTCTGGGTGGATTTGATCGACAATTTTATAACAATCCCAGCAAAGATCAAAGTCATTGCAGTCAAGGCACTTATGTCGCGTACCATAAACCGTCTGTGCCTTTCTGTTAGTAGTGGTCTATCGAGCGGGAAGCGTAATGGATGCCACGAGTGTAAGAAACCTAACTTACATCACCACAAGCATCGCATTTGACACCATAGTGTCTCTGATAGGTCACAGTTTTAAAGCCATGCTTTTTGTGCGCCTCATCCGTAGCTCGACAGTTTGAGCAGTAGTCAAACTCAGGGCAAACGCGGCATTTATAAAGGGTGCCGAAGACATTCTATCGTTTTTATGTTAGTTTCAGGTATAGAAGCTGACGCCTGAAGCTCATGCACATTCTAGAAACTAACCAGTTCACAGCCGTCACAAATAATGTCTTTATGCCACGCGGCTTTGTCTGCATCGCCGATATGTACGACCCACATCCGTTTCCCATTGACGATCTCCTCGAAAACGAGTACCCTAACCCACGCATCCTCCACGCTGATTCCGGTTATTCGGTCTCCACTATGAACACCTTCAAGATTCGGGTTCATCCAATCTGTGCCCATCATAGCCTTAAAGTCATCGCGACTGACTTTACCGAAATTATTGGGCGAATAGTATTGACCTCCAAATTGGACCACCGGATTGAACATAGAATCGAATCCAAGTTTTAGATTCTCCTTGCGCCCAGTAGCTTTCTGATATCTGATAATTGCAGCGCTTCCATGCTGCCCGGTTGGGATCTCGAGAATTCGTGTCTTGTGATCCCACTTATTCCAAGAAGTAACACTAAATTCCGCGTCCGGATCGGGATGGCGTTCAGGGAAAGCGCGAAGCCAGAATCCATATAGCTTCTCTAGCGGTCTCTGCTTTCCTGAAATTGTTTGCTTTACGTATATCCTTCGGTATTCACACTGCGACCCGAGCTTCTCGTCAAATTCGACAATGTCCTCGCCATCCAGCTCTACTCTCGCGTACTGGTCTTTTTGCGGAAGGAAGGCAATGTAAATACCAAAACGGTTATTTTCGCCTTCGGCGCCGCAATCAAGCGCCGCAAGGTATGTATCCATTGCCCATGGTATGAGGGGAAGTTCTATTGAGAGGCCCATGTTGGAAACAGAATATGGAGAGCGGCTCCATTTCGATGGCGTTTGGACTACCATGGAGCTCTCAGCAAAATCAGCTGGTGATTTTGCGAATAGTCCACGATAATTTACGTCAGACCTCGTCCAGGCAAATAGTGAGTGATCGTCTGACTGCTTCATTATTTCTTCCTGCAGTCGAATGAAAGCCTTCTCTCGTTCGCCATAAAGCATATGCATGTTGATGCTGAACAACCCAAGAAGGCTGTATGCGATATCCTCCACTTTCGCCGTGGTTCTCTTGGAAGCCCAGGACATTCGCTGGGCAACGCTAAATCCTTGAGGAGCTATTTCCCCCGTAAGCACTGTAGCTGGAATTCGAGTGATAGTAGATATCAATTCTTTTAAGTCCGCTTTCGTCCCGAGTGCGTGCCATTGGAAATTGAAGAATTCTAACTTAGATGGTGCGATAAGCTCCTGGAGAGTCCATCCTCGAGTAAACCAAACACTTGAATCAAAGCTAGAGCCTTGCTCTACCACCAATTCATTCACGTCGAAGAGGTAGGCATAACAGACCGTTGAACACCGGTACCATTCGTACATGCAGTTGATAGACTCGGACAGTTCGGCGCTGCTGGCCTTGTCGATACAGCAAGTATCAATCCAAATGTAGTCCAGCTTGTCTTTCGCTGCTTGTGCACAGCTGTTGGAGAGTTTCTCGTAGCCCTTTTTCCCAGAGGCAGCTGCAGTTTCCATGTCACGAAAAGTCACCTCTTCCTCCTGCCATCTGTGGGAAAGGATGGCGTATGGCGGGATATCATCGTCGAGAAACTCTTCAAGCTGGAGAGATTTGGTATTGAGTAGCCGCATGGTAATTGGGGATACAATGTCCTAGCCCTCAGGTCTGATTGGGAATAGTAATTGATCAAGTGGATGTGATCTCTTGCTGAGTTTCAAGCCAAAGTGCTGCACAATTCTTTTCGCCAGATGGATCAAAATCTCAAGAGAGCAGGCCGCGTGTGAGTTCATCCCGTCCCACAAAGTCCATTTTCCCCTCCGCCATCGCGAATCGTATTGCCCCTGTTCGGAGTGGAGCAGATACGACCTTGACAAGGCATTTGCGCTGCTCGCTAGACCTGTTTGGTCCTAAATGAAGAGGCTTATACGGAGTATAGACACTAAAGAGTCGCTAGAATATTTCATGCACAGAAATGGGTATCTTTTTGCCGCTAGTCCTATTAGCTTTTCGCCAGGTGTTTGTTGACTCTTGAGGCTGAAAAAAATTTCAGGCAGCTATTGCTGTGGCAAGATTTATGGCGGTTTCGCTGGAAAGAAAAAAAAAAAGAAAAAGGGCCTGTGTGTGATTGCGGAAGGAGGTTCGACAATGGAAGAGTTCTACAGCCCACCTCTAAATTTATGACAACAGACTAGCCATGTTGCCAGACGTTCTTCAGCAACGATCAAAGGGATCTTATATCTATGATACGGTTAACTCGGTTCTCCGAAATATGGCAACTGCCGCGTGGTGGTGACCGCCGAAATGGGCCTGTTGTCCCACGTTATTGCATCCTTCTGCTGTGCCACGTCCTGACGATTGATGAGTGTATCATTGTTGGACGTTCTCTTCGAGAAACTGTTTAACTCGAGAGCCTGGTTGAAATCTCTTCTCAGAACACATAACGATTAGCCGCATCACCATACCGCTCGAGAGCCTGATATTTTGCTCCCACTCCTACACTCTCAATGCGGAGGACTATAGATCTCTTAAGCACTTCTAACTCTTGAAAGTAGCTTTCGCATTTGACAATGAATTGCTCTTCATAGTAGTTAGAATAGGCTAACAAGGGTGCTGCCGAGCTTGGCTAAGACATTACTGGAGAAGGGGTTTGTTTCTCTTCGATTACTGACTGAAGCTCTCTCGGAAACCAATGATGGCCGATGGAGTAGGTTTTCGTTAATCTCCCTTATCATGAACCTTCTTGCACTCCCTTAGCGGTCAGATCCTCGTGATAGAATTTGCAATCTTGATAGCTGCATTCGCTGGATATGTTGAAATATTCATATACTCCCACCTTGACCAGAATACTATGACTTGACTCAAAAGAAAGGAACCGAGCCAATAGTTGAAGAGCCCTAGAACACACAGGTGTCAATACTAGAACTAGAACCAGACGATGCGTCCTCTATCTCAGAAACTTTAGATCAATTAGAAGCATCGTCGCTCACTAGATCTGCGGCGAAATTCGAGCCCAGATCTTCAGGTCCTACTACAAACACATCGAGTGACTCCGTTTCCTCGCACGCTTGCACTTTGGAGTCTATACATTCGCCACTGGCCGGTCAACGATGACGACTCTCCGGGTGTCTTTCAGGCCTCCACTCTAGATACTGTCAATTTGTCTGCCAGCCCTAGCTGCTAGAGGCCATTACAACAGTGATGTCGTGATAGAAGCCCCGTTGAATGGTCATCTGTTCAGGTGCTTGTTACTATTCATGCTTGTGTATTTTGCGTTGCTGTGATTATCAGACAAATTTTCGCGCACCGTCTTCATGCGATTAGGTCATATATTGTAGGAGTGAAACACTAATAGTGACTTGACTACTCTGAGTGCCCAACATATTTGATTTCCACTGTGTGACCTAACAGGAACTCTCCTTACACATTTTCAGACTTGCTGTTATTGAAAGAGAAAATATTCTAGCTCGTACATAACACAAGCCTCCCACGAAAAAATGTAGAATGCGAGTTGAGTGTGCCTATATCCCTATAGTATTGAACATATGATATGGGAGAAAGGTATCGGAAAAAGTGTGGAGATGCACCAGAGTCATTAGTACCAGAGTAGGATTCTAACCGCAATACTCACAGTTTCCGTTTTTCTCTTTTTTTGTTCCTCCCTACCAGCAAGCCAAATCACGACTTTGAATATCCCGGGATTTCTTTCAGATCTCGACTGGGGAGGTATTCGGGGAGAGCACCACCGGCGTCATCTCTGTCCCACGCCCAACGAGTGGTCTCCTTCGGGCCAAGCTCCTTTAGAAGCATCTGGACGACATACTGGCCAATAGTAGGCATGAACTTCCAGCTATGGAAAGAGCCACCGGACGCAATGTACAGCTTTTGGCAGTGAGGGTGAGGTGCGATGATCCAGTCTTGGTTTGGCGTCACGGCATCCCTATGGAATTGATGGTTAGCATTAGTCGATGAGTTGTATCCGTTGAGCAGATATGGATCAATACCAGCACATCCTATAATTCTCTATTTTCAACCCCTGGATCCAGTCACCGTATGTGTGCTTGACGACGGTGTGGATCTCATCCTTCAACCCCTGAGGGACGTCTTGATTCCAGGCAGTATCAGGATTCTGAGAAGGAGGGACCGATATCTCTTGTCCTGACTTGTGGGGTTCGTAATTCGTAAAGCTGCGCTCGTAGTTGAATTTCAATCGTCTATCGGCCGTTGGGGGGATGCTTTCACCTTTTACGTCCCAGCCATGGTTAGTCCTCTGACGATCATGTTAACAAAACTTGTAGGACTCTACCTTCAGTATGTTTCATGGCGTTGAAAATCACAGGCGCGCCCTTCAGTTTCTCAGCCTGATCAGCAGGGAATGAGGCGCTGCATTGGATCGCACCAGCAGCAATTATTCTCCCGTCTGCATGGATTGCCTTATTATCCGGGGCGCTGTCTGCAAGAAACTTGGAAGTCCATGCACCCGTGGCGACAATGACGTGGTCAGCGTTGAGCTCGCGACCATCTTCCAACCGTACTCCTCGGCAAGAGGCATCAGCGCCATCGATTATCAATGTGGACACAGGCGCCTGTTGGTAAGTTGCCCCTTGGTCAATGGCAGCTTGAATAAGACTGCGCAGAGCCCCGTCGCCGTCGCCCCACCCACTGCGTGGATTGAAATAGGTATGCGAAACACCCTCCCAGAACGCGTCGCGAAAGACTCCACCCCAACGCAATTTGGCCTCCTTGGCAGTGAAAACCTCAGAAGCTGGTGTCACATTGATTGACTTGTAATTCTGTAGAAAGTCTTGGGCCATGCCTTTACTTTCAGCATACAACATCCCACTCTCGTGGTAGTAAGGCTTGTAGATCGGGTCGTTCCTCCATAACTCCTGCGCATCCAGTGCTAGCTTCATGTAGAAGACATCCCCGTAATCGGCCCGAATGATCTTATTCAGATCAGACGAAGCAGAGTTGGGATTGGGAAAGGGACTGCTATCCAGAAGTGTGACATTCGAATTGGGTACGCGTTTGCGCAGTTCCAGTGCTGTCGCGGCTCCAAAGACACCAGCCCCAACGATGAGATAGTGGTCGCCTGCCGACGCCATAGCCTGAGAAGAATGGAAGCTTCTTGCTAAACCCTTGAAAGATGCCTGAGAAGGCTGGGCTCCAATGTGACTCGCTGAGGAGCCGAAACGCACTGGAAAGAAGAGGGCGGACCGGAGCATTACCATTGGGAGACGCGTCAGAAGATGTATGTAACGTATGTAAAAAAAAAAAAGACGAATTTGGCAGCTTGATATCTTTGCCCTGGGGGAAAGAAGAAAGAGGGGGTATCTATCCCTGAATGTCTGATGCTTCTCATAGCCTTGTTTCCTCTTTTCTCTTTTCTCTTTCCGCGTTCTCTCTTTTTACTTCTGTCTTCCGGATAAGGTTGGTCGCACTTTCCCCGGATTGGCTTAGATCCCGCCCTGTTAAACTCTAATACATAGTGGGACTTCTTGATTGGGTCTAGTGAGGTACACACCGCTTCAATCCCCACCACCCTAGCCTCTTGCATCTTCCCTTCCAACCGCCTTGGCGCTGGAGCAGTGCACGCATTGCTGGTAGCAACAGACTCCGGAACAGTCCACCTTTGGAGTGCATTTTGTATGAGACTTGAAACGGGATGATCTACGAAGGTTGGAGACAGTTAATATAAACAAAAATGGAATCATTCTAGTTTAGAGATTAACAATCTACATGTCTAGAATGTGGTTGTTGGGTTGGTTGTGCTCTTGCACCAGGCGAACAGTACAAGTTGTCTTTTACTTTAGGGGTTACCTGTGGTAAGGACCATATTCTCATTTCAAATTGGGAGCCCAGGGGATATCGATGATACCTCATTTCTGGTATCCGTTCCTGCCGAGCCTGCTCTGAGCTATCTCTTCTGATGTTCCTGACAGGTTGAATAACCCTTGATCGTAAGAATGACTACTCATATATGCGGTCAGGAGTGTGTACATACAATCAAGCATTTGCTTTGGTGAACAGGCATTGTAGGGCTAAATGTTGGCCCCAGCAGAGTGCCCTGGGCCTTGTTGACCTGGAGATAAGCGAACGATCATCGAATCAGATAATATGATATCGACAGAGCATCGATCACATACATGAGCCGCGTGGGGTGCGGCTTAAAGATTTTGCCAACGCCATTATCATTCTTGATGCAACCAACTGATCGTCCAGCCTCCTTTGATCTCCGTGTTCTAGGAAAGTTGCCTGGATGAAGCTATACCAGTCGGGCGCATGCGAGCAGCTCGAGGGCAGCTCAGCTTTTACCATTAGAGCTAGGCAAACCCGCAAAGCATGTTTATGAGGCGGGTTTGGTATTTCCATCCCAAGTGGATGAGTGGCTAGGTGTGGGCAACAAAGGCAGCCAGCGCGGACGCGTTGCCTGGCACGCCCACAGGCTACGAGGGAGGCCGTGTTCAAGGGCACACATCTGTCTGGATCGTGCAATAGAGAGGGATGCAGAAGCGTCGACAGTTGAGGTATATATATTTCCTTCATTTTCTGTTATCTTTTGGGCTTTATGTCTACAAGCTCATTGACTTTCCAGCCAGCCAGCGTGACTTACTTCTTACTAGTTTCGCCTTTCACCTTTGAAATTGATTTCTCTGTACCAATTCGCCATCTTCCCCTTTTCCTTCATCTACTTCGCTATCTTCTTATCCAGCAACATGGCGGGCCTCGAACAACAACCTTGTCACCAGACTGAAAATGCCGTGATTGACATCGGAGGCAGTCAGCTCTCAGAACACTTACAGAGCGTCGTGGATAAACATCTGAAAAAGAAGGATAACCTAGGACGACACTTTCTGCCAGATATCTTCTTCTCCGATGACACGGGTCTACAACTCTGGCAGAAGATTAACCGCATGCCAGACTACTATCAAACGAACGATGAAGTGGAGCTTTTGGAGCGCTATGCTGCCGACGTTGCCAGCCGTATTCCCGACAACGCGACTATTATTGACCTTGGATGCGGCGATGTACGTAAAATCCGCCCGGTGCTGGATACTCTCGAAAAGACGGGGAAAGCTGTGAGATACTACGGTCTTGATCTATCCCACGCTACGGTTACAGAGAGCATTGAGCTCCTGCGGGCCAACTACAAGCACGTCCAATGCTTTGGGCTTTGGGGTACCTTTGAAGATGGCTTTGAATGGGCCAAGTCAGTTTCCGGCCCTAGAGTCTTCCTATCTCTCGGCTCTATCTATGGCAACGACCGATTCGATCGAGCGGTCAAATACCTCAAGAAGTGTGCGGATGTCCTGCGTCCAGAGGACCTTATCCTCATTGGTATCGATTGCCATCCTGACCCTGACGCAGTCTGGAGATCGTACCATGATTCCCAGGGACTCTTTGAGCAGTTTATCCGCAACGGGTTCCGGTTCTCAAACGAGGTTATTGGGGGCCAATGGTACCGCGACGAAGATTGGGAGGTGCGTGGCGTGCTGGAACAGAATCCTCTCCAGCATCGATTTGTCCTACGCGCAGTTAGGGACGTTGATTATCCGCCTGCGGATCTCCATTTTACGACTGGCATGGAGATTGAATGCTACGAAGGCATCAAACAGACCCCTGAATTGATGGCGAAACAGTTTGTTTTGGCTGATTTGACTGAGTTAGGAAAATGGGAATCACCTTCTGGATATATCTGTAAGATTAACCCCCTGCCTTGTTGTGTACAATAAACCATAGCTTTGCAGCGAGGATGTTGGTTGCAGTGCTAACAATAACTCTTACCAGATGAATACCTCGTTGCTCCAGTTCCGAGAAAGAGTAACCTCTAAGAATTAAGCTGAATGGTTGATTCTACCTTTTCGTTCGTTATTCCTTTTTGTTTGGCTTGGAGATCGTGAATGTTGGATGTTTCACGTAACCACTATGATTCTGGAGAAATTTCTGTCATTATTGAAGTCCATGTTTTTTGTGTATGAGTAGCTGCTTGAGAATTTCTTTATTCGATCATTTGTCTACTTCCTATTTACGCTCAATCTTCACGCTCAATCTTTTGCGGCCATTTGTCACGTAATTCTCTCATTAGCCTTCATTAACTAATTTGCCCCCCCCTCGATGGCCTCTGCTATCAGAAGCAGTATCTTGACAGTCTCCTATTTACTTATTATGATCTACCACTTGCTTATGCCTAATAAGTTGATCAATCCTCGCAAATCCTTTCCTATTCGTACAGTTCGGTAGGTCACATTTATATGGCCTGCAATGTTTTTGTAGATGCGCTCTACTTAGTGGAATTGTCAACGATTGAAAAACAATTATCAACGGAGGAAAGAAAGAGATAATGAAGGCGAGAGTTCTTGGGGGGGGCGGGGGGAGTTCCTCACCGAAAATACGAATTCCTTTCAAACAAAACCAAGTCCCCATTAGCATCGACGCCTCCAAACCTACAGTGAGCACCGTAGGGACAGTAATGGTCGCCTTTTCCTCGAGCGGACAGAGACTCCAAAAGTCCGCGCACCTGCTCCTCGACGGAATCCTGTAATTGGAATGCATCCTCCATTATCGGGACTCCGGTACCTTCTTGGTCGACTGGGTGAGGCGTGGTGGATTCCGGATTTGTTGGCTGCCACCCGGAGCTTGAAGGCGTATTACTAGTATCCGGATAGGGGATGTTTACTTGAGGCGATCGACTGTCGAAGTTGGCAAATGTCCCGGAGAGGAAGGGGCGGTTATTCAGCTCCTCTTTGATATCCCTCTCCAGTTGGCGTATATGTGACACAATAGACCTTACAGGATATAATCAGTTAAAGCCACAAATTTCAAGTAGTGTGGTGTACTACATAGTACCTCCCAAGAGTGAAAAAAAAAAGAAATGAAAAAAAGACTGACTTTAGGAATTTTTCCTTTTGCTCCAGTTGCTCGAGAGCCTGTAAGTTATCGAGGCCATTAAAGGCTTCGATTTCCCTAACTTTTCTTCGTAGATATATATCCACATCTTCGCCTTTTTCCATGCCATGTGCTAACTCTGAAAGAACGGTGATTGCGCGGAGTAGGAATCGGCTGATATCGGTTAGTAAACAGTCGGAGCCGACAAAGTCATCTAGGGTCGTATGAGCATCTGCAATATGAGCTTGGAGCACAGTGTTCAACAGGTCATTATTGCCATGGTGGCCGCTGCTAATGCTAGCAGCCATGAAAAGATTAGAGAGATGATTTGGCGACATTTTCCTTTTGGCGAGTAGGGTACTGACGACAGAGTGAGGCAGGAAAGAGAAAAGAGAAAAGAGAGAAGAGAAAACATCGAAGGATAGAGGACCTAGAACTGTGTAAGCTGCCAAAGCGGGGAACGCCTTGCATCGCTCGATGTGTTGAGCCTCATCCCCCACGTATGGTTACAAGCGAACAAGAAGGGAAGATCCTATTGGCAATCAATTGGAAACGACGCCATGGGGGACGTTAGGGCCAACTAGCCGATGCTCTGATTTGTCCGCCTGTCTTCGTTGTGCAGACGCCACGGCAGGCTGGGCAAGCATAAGGCTGCGCGATGTTTGTTCCTATGGGGTCCAAATGCTGTACATACTTAAGTGCGGGGATCTACCGAACATATCGCTGGGCCTTTTAGTGTCTATATGGGTCCGGAGCATCTCAAGATTGCATCGACCCACTCTTCTGTCGAGTTGGATCCGTTAAACACCAACACCATCTAACACATCTCAAGATGGCACTGCCAGCTAGCATTTCCCTCCCGTACCCTTTTCCCCACCCCAGCAAACGGCGAAGGCAAGATGCATTGGATGATATTATTGCATCACTTAACGCCCAGAATGAGGAAGACCTCGAGCAGCAGAATGATCTATGGGCAGACCATAATTTGTTCGCCCTCGATGTAGCACCGCTTTTTGAAGACGCACAATTACCTAGTCACGCCCCCGATGTCCAACAAACTCAAGCCAAAAGACCATGTATGTTCGTCTTTGTCACTCATTAAATAACTCGAGATAC
This sequence comes from Polytolypa hystricis UAMH7299, assembly GCA_002573605.1. Taxonomy (NCBI): domain Eukaryota; kingdom Fungi; phylum Ascomycota; class Eurotiomycetes; order Onygenales; genus Polytolypa; species Polytolypa hystricis. The sequence continues at coordinate 33,296 of PDNA01000080.1, forward strand.
TGATTGTGATATGCGCTCAAGACGAAGATGATATGCTTTTATCCCTGCAGGACTTTCCGGAATTAGACGCCTTCCTAGACGCCCCCGAGACGTTCGCTGGTGACCATCAGTTGCCGCAGCAAACCCTCAGTCATGTACTGCCTGAGCTCTACCCGTCTCTTCCTCAGCTTGAACATCGTGATGCGACAGCTAGTATGACCAGCCCCTTCAATGAGGACTCCACAGAGCATTACTCGTTTGAGAACCGACTTTACTTTGAGATACCGGAGGGTGGTGAGATTAATGGGTACATCAAGTTCCGCATCCGACCATCGGAGAAATCAGGGGACGTTGATGAACCGAAGAAGCATGGCCTATTCGATCAAGCAGGGATGGCGGTGCATCACCGTCATGTACCAGGCGTACCCAACGATAAGCCTCCTCATCTGCCACCAGATTTCGGAAGAGCAATGAAACTCGATCCCACGGACAACAAGCTTTGGCGATTCTGTAAGTTTTCACCATCATCACTGGCACAGCTCGCGTATCCAGGGTATGACTGATGTGGTGTAGATTTGAACGTGTTTTGCATTGGACGTACCCTTCTCTCGAAGACGAATTTCTGGGTCACGGACTTGGCTGCCATTGCGGACGGTAATGAATGCGTCAAATATGCTCTTTTAGCATCCACGGCGGCCTATGTCCTCGATTACCAGTCTAAGAACCAGAAGTTACGGGTTCGTGCAAATGCGTATTATAGAAGGGCGGCAGACCTACTCGATCGCTCTCTTAGGAATCGTACCTTGCAAGAAATTGGGAAAGAAGAGGCTATCGTCACAGCGATTTTATTTCTGGTGTGTGATGACGTGAGTTTCCCCATCATTCCCTCCCACTCCTTCGACCATGACACTAAACAGATGCACAGATTGTGAATTGGGAAACGCGGAAACCAGGCGATTGTAACCCAAAATGGCGTCAAGGAACCCGAATCGCAAAAGCGGTCCTGGACTCTACTGATCCTGGATACCGCTATTGGCACCTAGCCAATGTGCAGTCCAGTTCGGCACGACTTGCCCTTGCGAACAGAGTCGCCTTTGTGGATATCCTGACCTTACCCGTCTCTCATTTGGTCGCCGCCCGTGGAGACCGTATGTATGGATGGCTGATGGAAGGCGAGGAGAGGGAACTGCAAAAGATTTTCGGAGGCACTGGGTTGTGTCCAAAGTTACTGCACACATTTGCACAGATAACTCATCTTTGTGCATTAATGGCTGATGTATGTTGGCATCCATTTGAACACCGCGTTTGTCCGGCACTAACCTCGACAGACGACTGACTCACGAATCTACCCGCTGGGAGCAAAAACGATAGCTGATAGATTAGCGAAGTTGTGCCAATGGTCAGAATTGTCGGAGGGATATGAAACCCCCGAAGAACTATTCGATTCATGTACTTTGGACGCCAACGGCCATGTCCAAACAATAGTGAAAGTTACCGAATTGACGGCTGAGGCTTGGAGGGCTGCTGCTCAAATTTATCTTCAATGTCGTTTTTTCAGGTAAGGACCTTTTCTCCTATGCAGCCGCATTCCCTACGTCAGTTTCAGTCGGGAAGGGTGGTTGATAGATCTCATCAGGCTACCACGGACCCACCCGGAAGTTCTTAAATTTTTGAGCGTACTCTGTCGTTGCATCGAGCGCATGCCATCTAGTGGGCCCTTATTTTCGTCGCAGGCACCCTTCTTTACCATTTTCCTCATCGGTCTCGTTGCTGTTCATGACGAGCATCGCAGAGTTGCCCGCCAATGGTTCAATGTCGTTGTGGATGGAGCAAGCTGCAGATCGGTAAGTGTATCCCATATATCTTGTCATTGCCTTCTCTTTTCCAACTCAATAATACTTCTCTTGCCGTATATCTGGACTCATACTGACCATTTATCAAGAGTGTCCCTCCGATTTGGCAGGTTATTCAGGACATGTGGGCGTGGATGGATGCTGAGCTTGTCGACCAATTGTTCGACGATGAGTTACCCATTGGCGAGAGGGATGCCTGGTGGGAGAAGGTTGTGGATAGACTTCTCCAGACTGCAGGCTTGTTAAGTTTGTGCTAGTTTGTCGTTTTGGAGCTCAACGGAGTGGAGGGCGTTTTCCTTTTCAGTGCCTTGTTCTGTTTCTTTTTCTCTTTTCTTTTTCACGTATCTGATCGTAATATTGTGATACTACTGGGACGTGATATTGGATTGTCTGCAAGCAGAGGGTGCTTTTAAGGTCTCTCGCCTTGAGATAATCCAGCAAAGTATAAACTCGCCCGGCGTTATGGGGATTTCTCAATGGACTCGTTGGCTGATGATGGATATTTCATGAACCCTTTCCCCGTTGATAGCAATAGGCGCTTTACTATGTAAGCGAAGTTTCATTTTTTTCCCATCCGCATCAAAAGCTCTCTAGTTTGGATTCAGCTGGCCTTGCACTCCGCAATTATCGCGCACTCATGACCATATATTCTAGACATGTAGGCAGCAAAGGAGTTTTCTTGACATGAAGAGAGTGCATTGTCATGTGTTTATTGAGTCCATAAGTACTCAGCAAATGGATAACAACTTAGATAGGCAACAGTTTCATAGGAGAAAGAAGGAAAGAGACAGGAGAAGAGCAACGAAAAGCAGGAAGATGCGGTGAATTTTAAGTTACACTTAGTAATAAACTAGACTGTTTTGGATAAACCTTACTCTCACAACCAGATGATTGGCTTGATTATCTTAAGGCCAGCGAATAAGAATTAATAATTACATTGTGACATCTCAAGACCATAGATATCCTCATTTACGCATTTTGAGTGGTAGAAATAATATATTGCTGTAACTAACTTCTCACTACTCTGTAGAGGCGATCACATGGGAATAATCCTCCTCGGTACTTTATACAGCAGCCATCCAGCAACAGCAACCTGCATCCTAACGACATCAACATCCTCCATACAGAGAACCCCAGCACAAGCTGTATCCACTTTCAGACCCCAGTCAGCGGCACGCACCTCGAAATGTGCCGTTCTCCACCACTCGTGAGAACACGAGCTGTGTATGTCATAGCCACTCTTCTTGGTGGTGGGGCCCCATCGTCGGCACCATCATCCCAGTGTCCCATTGCGTCAACGCAAGAAATGTCCGGGAAACATCCTAGTCGAATCTCGTAGACCCCTCCCGTTTCAAGAGGTGCAGCTTGGCCTTCGCGAAGGTTACTCACGAGTCACAACAGGTAATTGATCTCCAGCTCTCACAGTTTCAAGATTGTTTGTTTCTGAGAAATAAGAGCCAATGCTGGGGGTTGGAGGAGGTGGCAGTTTTCCGGGGGAAAACGCGGAGGATCTAGTATCTACCCGCCCCACACACCGAGATGCACGCACCAGCGCTATCTACCCTACTAACGTTGATGAAGAATTTTATGAAAATCAACGGCCAAATCCTGCAGGGTTGTGTTGAACAACACGATAATCTAATCCCGTTAGCTTAGTGGCATTTTGCTGGACCCTGTTTGTTTTGCAATGCACTGCAATTACCTCATTCCACTTTTCCTCGCCGATAGACAAAAAAGCGGAAGACACAAGTCTTGTTTTCTGAGGATCCCCACGCAAGAGCCCTGTGGTGTTCTTCGGCACCATGGTGCATGCATGTGGAACTTGATTGGATGTTAGAATCTTCGTCACAGCTGGAGGGCGATCCGCTCAGCTTCAGCATGCGAATACCGGCTCAAAACTGACAAAAACACACCAGTCCGCGCGACCTGGCAATCTAACTTGCGAGCTGGCGACGGAACAAGCGCCTTCGCTAGAGCCGATTTCACTAGCGAGCAAATGGCGATTCCCTGTCGACTCAGCTGGGTATTTAACTGGCCACTGTCCCCAGAATATACGATGTCTGAACTCAGATACCCAGACTGACCAGCACCATGAAGTTTTCAAGGGACCTTTTTACGGCGATAGCCCTGTGCGCTCTGCCTTCTACACTTGCAGCATGGACGAACCTAACGCTTAGTGACTACAAACTATCCGTAACCGGCTACTCCAGCGTCATAGCAGACCTGGACAAGGCCCTCCCCATCAGGTCGGTCAAAGAGGTCCTCGCAAGCGCCAACCATGAGAACCCCGACTCTTCTCCCAAGGTGAAAAACCTTCTCACCTCATTCACCTGGGAGAACGTGCCTGGATACAATGATGCCAGCGGGCTTAAGTGGTTCCCTCAGGGAGTCACCACCAGTGCGGATGCAACTGAGACAGGGGCTTACAATGGTGATGTCGTCAATCTTGTCTCGTGGCATTGCGACTATTACTATTTAGGCAAACGCGGTAGTCGCATTTCGTTCATCAACATGAATGAAGGTGTCAAGCGAGCCTACCGAAATGTGCTTCTGGTCGAGCCGACGACGGGCGGGGCAGAACCAAATTTCCAAGCCATTGCAGGCCTCCATGCCGGTGGGATCTTCTGGTATGGGGACTTTTTGTATGTGGCATCGACAAACACGGGCGTACGCGTTTTTGATTTGAGACACATCTACGAGGTCAGCGAGGGAAATGGTATTGGACGTGTTGGATCTGGCTACCAGGCGTTCGGCTATGAGTAGGTAAACGCCTGATCTGGTCAACTGATATTCTGCATTTTAACACCAATTTCAGCTACGTACTCCCACAAGTGCGGAGCTACAACTGGGTCCCCAAGACTGGCGTTGATAACTTCCGTTGGTCCTATATTGGCCTCGATAGGACATCTAGCCCTGCAAGGTATATTCCATGTCTTTTGAATGCTCACTACAATCGCTATTCTTGCTGACAAACCCCAAAGAATGATTGCGGGTGAATACAATACGGGTGCACCAAACCGTCTTATCCACTTTGACCTTGACAGCTCCACAAAGCTCCTCTCCGCCGACTCTCAAGGCGTCGCGACTGCTTCCCAAGCCGTGTCACATGGCCTGACCAAAATTCAAGGCACTGTCACCATCAACGACAAGTACTACATGACTCAGAGCGGTGGTAGCTTGTGGACATTTTCATGGAAGGACGGAGAGATTCAGAATAAGGACGTCTTCCCCAGCGTGCCACAGGACTTGTCGTATCAGGCAGGGTATGGGCTGTGGGGTTTGATGGAGATGCCTTGGAACAGACACGTCTTTGCTATTGACCATAAGAAGTTCTAGTTATGCAGTATGTAACTGCCTCATAGTGTGCATAGTGTGAGGGCACAAGATTACTCTGAATGTTGTCCCGAGCAAAGAAGTTGGTTACCCTGGTTAGAAATAAATTACGATCTTTCTTCCCATCTATCCAGTTTCTTCCTTTTGTCGGTTTAGGGGGACGAGGTCATATCTATCTGGGAGGATAGGCACTGCCCAAGTCGACCAAATGAGGAATTGCTATCAACCCGTCCCTCCTCTTTCCTATTTTTTCTTTTCTCTCATCTTCTTTTCTTGCAGCCCGGATCGCCGATCAGAGTATGGGTTTGCTGCTCTAGCAACACGTCACAAGGCTGAAGTCTATTCGGGCCCTTATTTAGATATTAATACACAACTACCGCTCCAAGCAGCAAAAGAGAAACCGGAGTTGTGCAGATAATATAGGATACATTGGGAAATTTGGTCATTTCATAGTCTTTGGAAATGCCCTGAAATATTTCTTGTCATATTTAATGAGTACACATGCTTCCCTCCTCACTTCCTGCTGTATTATGCACTCTCTGGGAGGCGGACGTTTCTTAGTGAAGAAAATGATGTAATGTACATGCAAATAGAGGGGGGCTCTGATTTAGTCGCAAATATTAGGGGACTTTTAGCTGTAAGTAACGAAGAAGTTAGCCCAGGCAAGATGTTTAAGGATCTACACAATAGCTACAGCCTATATTGAGCAGAAGTTGAGGATTTTGCAGAATATGTTTTTTGGGCACTATTTAGACCTGCAGTAGCTTTAATCATCCATGCTAGGCGAGGCATTGCTAAGACAAAGGTGCCCCCGCTCAACTTGAACCCCTCCTGCATTCAGGCACTCGGGAGCCTGTAGTTGGAAAAATAGCTGGCCAGTTCAACCTTCAGCTATCATACAACTATATACTTCAACAAATGGAGTGCTTTAAATCCATTTCCCAAACATGGAAGCGAAAGAAACCTACAACAACTGACACGGTGCGTCGCGCCAGTCCTTTCAACGGCGTATACTATTTGGTCGTTAGCGGGAGAGTGAGCGAGTGCGTATTGAATAGAATTGTTCTCGGTTACTGTTGGCATGAACCGACTTTGCTAGGTGAGCCATGCATACATACATACATACTCTACTCACAAGCCCAGCTGCGAAATCCCTTGTTTAAATTCATTGGACTCACCAAGGACTGGCGCCTGGGTTGGCGTTTGATTTTCCCACATACAGACCCCGGATATCGACAGCTATGTCCCATCGGTAACGAAGAAGTTATACTAGAGTTCTTACATCTGCGCTCCGAGTATCTCTGGTCTACAAAGGCGATATACATGCAATACCTGCGAGATGCAGATGGGTTTGCATTTGTCTTTTGTATTAGATGCAGAGAGTCGTTTGATAAGCTCGTGGAGGATGCGGAGTCCATACTCCAACTCCACAAGGAGGAGCGCAAGCGTCCTATTATTGTGCTAGGCAGCGAGCCGGGGTACTGTGAGGAGGACGCTACAAGTATGCGCCAAGTTACAAAAGAAGGTACGGTACATATAGTGACTCCTGATCCCATCTCCTGTGCGAGGATTTTTTATTCTAAGTAGTAAGTATAGTAAGTATAGGGAGTGCCAGGCAATCATATTTTCTATATGCTGAGACTGACCACCCCCCATGAAAATCAGAAGCGGAGAATTTTGCTGAACGACTTGGCGCCAGATATTTCGAACTGTGCCCAGAACCCGAGTACGCCAAATGTGACCGCGCACCCTTTCAGGATCTTGTGAAGAAAATCCGAAGCGCTGAGCCTGTTGCTTAAGGGACGGGGTTTAGTACATATATCTTTTAGGCCTCACCCATTAGGTCTTTTAGTTTATTCGAATCGGACTTGATCTATATAGTAGTTTTATGCAGGACCAAAGTAAGCAATGAAGGAGACATTACAGCGCATGCCATAGAACTGGAAAGCTTATACTGAGAATCTGTAGTGGTAGCTATTAGGGAATAATTCGCTTTGAAAGGGGTATTCCAAACTTGCATATGCATCTAAGCCTGACTTGACAAGACCACAAGATCCTGAAAATGTCATACTTCATCAAGCGAATAATTTTTAGCATCTCAGCCACCGGTGGCTTCTGAATATCCGCTTGTCAAAGGCTCCTTCGATATAAATTGGCACAAAAGCCGCATTATTAAGTCTTTTTCTTGAAAATATATATACAGGCAGAAACGCGTACAATTGACGGGTGGGCCAATGGTGCTTTAGCCAATTTTCATCCATGCTCGCATTACCATTACAACCCAAGGGACTGCCTATTGAAAAAAAAAAAAAAATCGGTTTCACGGTCGTTGGGTGGGTCAGATTCGTCTCTGGTTCAAACAGTATGAAAGGGATCAATAAGAAGTTGGAGAAGAGTAAACCCTACCTCCTCCATCTAAATGTATGTAATGTACAACACTCCGTTTCATAACATCACCTTCTAGTGTGACGGGAGCTCGGCCGGTCGTGCTTCTCTAGAAAGTTCGCTGGGCCCTATACTGCCCCCAGACGTGCGTTCACTCGGGGGATAATACGGTGGCGGATTTATTGGTGGAGGGGGCAAGATCTGACTCTGAGGTGGAATGACCCGTCGCTTTCTTCGAATAAAGAATATCGCAAATATTGTTATGCAGATGAGTGCGACACCGCCGAGAACGCCCCCGACAATGGCGCCAACATTAGAAGGAGAGGACGAGGAGGAGGAGGGGTTCCCTGGAGTGTCTGTGGGTGGGCCTTTTCCTGCGCTGGAAGTGGTAGAGGTTGGGCTATCGGTGATGTTGAAATAGTGGCAATTGAATTGTTCTTTGTTCTTATCAACGTAGTGGGCAAATATATAGTAAACGTCTGAATGCGTCATGCCCATGCGATCGACTTTCCACTCGTGTGAGCCATCATTTTCCGTGACTGCTTCGAATTAGCCGCTTATTCCAGATCAATTAGTTTTAAAAAGTGTTGATAAAAAGAGAATCCGTAGAGAAGGCAGGCGCAAAGAAGAACTAACTGGAAATCATTTCACAGGTTGCCCAGTCGCAATTCCCGCCATTAGGATTGTCTTGCATGAGTCTGAGCCTTATCCGTGAATTGGATGGTTCGTCACTCTCCCATTTAAGAGTGATCTGTTCCCCAACGTTGAATGCGAGATTTGATACAAATTCGCCGATGGCTCCACGGTTTGGAGGAAATATAAATTGGTCTTCAGCAAGGACGAACTGCAGAATAGTGCTGCTTAACAGCAGCACAACAAAGCGATCCATTCTGAAGAGCCACACTTCTGATGATGGCAAGGGCAACAGGAAGGGCGTTGGGAAGAGAAAATCATGCTTGGAGCAGGCTGTGAGGAGTTGGGTGCTCTCGAAGCGCGCTGCAGCAGCTTGTCATCTATTCCCGCTGCAGCAAGTGCCAAGGAATGCAGGTCAATGTGTTGGTCATCTGAGAGGCCCCTAAATCCAGTAAGCGTTAAAGCCTCTACCCATGACAAGATTGGCTAGCATAAGGATTAACCTAGGGAAGTCTCCGAGCGACAGGTGTGGGGTTTCTGCTTGACATGCTTCGGAGTCGCCGCCATCGCGCGCTCAGGGCCTGGAATTGACAAATAGCAAGTTCCGGCAAGGAACAATATTCAATGCGCTTTATAGTTAGGCAAGGAGCGAGAGTAAGCTGCTGTTTCAGCATGCCAGAGCCGTAGCTATATAGACCCTGATTATTCCATCAAGGGTGCTATCTTGAGTATGGCCTCCATCTAGATTATTTGGCTGCCTTGGCAGTAAACTTGAAACTGTACAATACGGGGGAGAACTTTCGGATGCGCGAGAATTCTGAGAGGGACAAACAGAAACGCGACATCACATTTGTCTCGTAGGATCTCAGCGACCGGTGGCAGCCGTAACAGGAGACTGGGGAAAGGCTGAAGAGCTAATTTTCTCGTTCCCCAGGCGTATTATTTATTGGGACTATTTATTCAATTATCATAAGTAAACAGGGTTTCGGCGTCGCAAACTCACCAGTCTACAGTAGTAACTCGTGGCATCTGCCACCACTAAGCGGATGTGGCACCCTTTTTTCCGTTATTTTATCCCCTCCGACCGTCTGGTTCGTCCGGTTCGTCCGCGGATGATTCCTGCTTTTCCATTTTGGTCCGCTGTGGCCCCGTGAGTGCACTGGCGCGGCGGGGATGAGAGGGGGATCATGATCAGGACTCAGAAGGTGGAAATGTCCTTGAGCCTCAATCTTTTGTTGGTTTCGCTGCATGATGCAAAGCTCCGCTGCAATTGCCTTTCTCTTGGCATTTTAGCGGATGCACATCGCCACGAATTAGAGGATGAGTGGGGAATAGAAACAGTGACTAGCACTCACCAGCCTCGTGTGCTGTGAATCAAAGGAAGATCCGAAGATTTTTTCGACTCCTCCTACGCCATGCTGAATAGGGCTTAGGAAGTTTCATCCTTGTTGAGTCATTCACCAACAGACTTGTTCTTTGTGAATTTGCAGAATGATGATGAATTAGTAACTTGTTCAAATTTCAGCCATGGCTGGCAAAAACATGTATCAGCTTGATGCAAGACACTTTCTTCTCCCTGGATTAAACCTGCCACTTGATTATACCCCTAACAACGGTGACGGGAACCCCGGCGGGCCTGGGGGAGGCTTATATCCCACGGCTCTGAATATGGATGATATCAAGAATGGTTATTCGATGTAAACATTCTCCCAGTTAAGAGTTGTCCGTCGAGGCTTATTGCAGGCTTGTGCTGGTGCTGGTGATTTATGATGTTGATATCTATTTGGTCTCCTTTCGGCCTCATCAGGTTACCCTTGATTACGCTCCGTGAGATTACCATGCTCCGCCTCATGAACCGAGTTACTGATAAGAAGAAATGGCATGTCAAGGTGCGTGCTTTGTGTGGTTTAAGTAGTATTGCCAATGCTTGGATTTCTGGATGAAGAGTTTGGTTAACGGAGTAAAGAGAGAAGATATTCGACGATGACATCATAGACCGCTGGAGAGCGGAGGCAAAGAGGTCTGGCGATGTTACTGAACGGATGGTCGATTGGATCATTGCAGAGGTCCGCTACAAGGCTGAAATGTTCCAATTTATCGATATGGTGATTGTGTACAATGGGGATGTGGTGAAGTCAGACACAGCTGTGCCAGAATCAACGAGGGTGACATTGAAGACAGCAGCACAAGCGCTGGAAGATGCCATGTCTCCTGCAAAAGACTTTCACCCAGGAAGCGATGATAAGGTGGTTGATCTCGTCCATCCATCATTATTCCCACTGGTGTATGGGCGAAGCCGTATTTTGCAGGACGAGCTCATCGGGATTGGCGATTGCTTCTCAAAAATTGGCTGCGGGGAGGTTATCCCTGTGCCACCGCTACCCCGAGCGCCTACAGTGGATGAGCTTCCATCAGGCATGACGTACGTTGAATGGGCACGATGGCCTAGAGAGACGGTCACCAGGCCGTACAGCAATAAGTTCCAATGGCTGCCCTGCGATGTCGAGCTCCTTGGCCCCCTAACAGGCTGCAAAATTTCAAGCTACATCAACAATCTGCATCCTCGAAGGCACCAAGATCTCTATGATGCAGTGGAAAAGGTTATTTCCTGCGCCATCCCGATGTGGAATGCCACACTCTCGCCGTTGGATAATCGATATCGAGATAGAAATCCTCGACCTCGGATCTCGTACACGCCCTTCCCTTATGAGCCGCTCCCGGAGGATCGCCGACCACAAGGAAACCGCCATGATTCACCTCGTCGATTAAAGAATGCTATTCTTCCAGAACCCGAAACTTTTATCCCTCCTCCTCTCCAAGGTATAGACCTTGAAATGCACGGGGATCACAGCAATCTGCAGGTGATTGTAAAGTTAGCTAATATTGAGCTAACACCAGAGAAACCCTCGTATAATGGGGGGACGTGGCATGTAGAGGGACAGATGGTATGTTTTTTTTTAAGAGTCTCAGGGGCAATGTTTCAAAAAATTTCCTGCATTTATTACTTTGCCTATTCGGCATATTATTAGGACCGAGCTGATGCATACGACCCCCCCGTAGAACGAGCACATCTGCGCCACAGCCCTCTATTACTATGACTGCGAAAACATCACCGAAAGCAGACTTGCCTTTCGTCAAGAAAGCTTGTTTAACTCCTCGCCTAGTGGACCTAATGATCAGCACGAGTGGCTAGATGCCGTCTACGGCTGTACCCAGCACGGTCCCCAGGTCCAGGAAATTGGCGATGTGGTGTGCAAGCAAGGCCGACTGCTCACATTCCCCAACACGCTCCAACATCAAGTCCAACCCTTCCAACTAGCCGATCCGGCAAAACCAGGACATCGCAAGATCTTAGCGTTGTTCCTAATTGACCCTAATATTCGCGTCATTTCAACGGCAAATGTACCGCCGCAGCAACGGGATTGGTGGAAGGACGAGATATACCGCCAGCACTCCCTAAGCCCGCTGCCTGTGGAGCTCCAGGAGCAAATCATGGAGGACGTCGATTTTCCCATGCCCATGGACGAGGCAAAGGAGCTCCGGCTGGAACTTATGGAGGAGCGAAGCGCGTTTGTTGAGGAGCAAACGACTGCTTTTATGTCTCCAACATTCTCGCTGTGTGAGCATTAAATGGACGGAACTTGAGGCTACAGTGGGGAGCCTAGGCGTGCAAACGATTTGTACATATCGCTAGCGCCTTGCCTTTATCTTCAGTATCATTCATATAGCCCCACTGAGAGTCCTAACGCTGGCTAGCAAATCCTATCACATCACCAACGCCCAGGAGTATATCCAGCACCGACTGTCGACCATATACTAGGAAGAAAGAACTTATTTTCTTTTCATTCCTCGAAGCTCTCCAGGGGAACACATAGGAAACCCATTACGGAGTATTATAGGAGGAACCTGCTTACATTGAAAAACAAAGAGGCGTCTGGCCCAGATAATCTGGCCAATGGCCATATTAGGATTTGACAAGAATATCAAAAGATAACTATCCAACTTCCGTCCTTGAAACGCCATGCTCGGGACCAAGAAGAAAGTAACAAAAAAAAAAGAAGCAAGAGAAAAGTATGGCAATGTAAACAAGGGTATCAGGAACTTTGAAATGTAATGAAGAAGGGAAACCTGTTCGGAGATAATGCATCAACCCAAGGATGCCAGTTGCGCGGAAAGATTTCCCTTGTCGTACTTGACATACTTGCCTTTACCCTTGTCAATCTCGTGGTATCGGTCCCAAAATCTCGCGTACAGCGGCTCGATGACAGCTTGTACCTCTTTGGCTAAGGTCGTGCGGACCTCCCGCTCCATATGCAATGATTTGTGTCGCAATATAAGGTCATCAAAAGACGCGTTGAAGGCTTTGAATTTGTCTTTGATGTTATCTTTATCCTTGGAATTGAGTGATCGGATGATTGCCGTCGAATCAACTTGTCCACCGGATGTTGGTCGTGCGCCCCCACGACTTGTATATTGTACATCTAGGAGGTGGGAGGATGGGTCTTTCCAGGCATCAAGATATGTCGACACGCCCTTTTTGCGCCAAGCGTCTAGGCGACTGGTATTTCCGGGAAGGGAGAGATAGCGGGACAGCTCGCTGCTGCTTTGAATTCCGCGGTCTACGAGGCACATTGTATTCGCGAGGAAAGCGCCCAAAACTGGCTTTGTGCGGTGAAACCCTCTAGCTCGAGATTCAAGGGAGGAGAGTAAGGCTTCTATCATGTCGAGGATGAAGTGGGAAAGTAACGTGGTACTGTCTGGGCCAACATCCAATGGTGTGGAGTTCGTAGTACTGGATGGCTTCCAATTCCCGTCCCCAAGCGATGTAAGTATTGATGCAAGAGGCGTGGAATATGCGGTTAAGGTGGATAAAGAGGTCATGATCTCCGTCACAAGGGGTACCGACGCGCCATCGGTAGGCAGGACAGTAATTGCAGAGGCTTTACGACGAGTTTCCTCCAATAATTCAGACAACGACGATTTTGCTGTCTCACGAATCGGCCTCAGAGCCTCGAAGAAAAGACCTTTCAGCTCCCCTGTTTTGGAATCTAGTCGATATGACAGGGCCGTGACGATTTCGATTATTTCAAAAGCAAGGAAGCAGTCTGTCATCAGGTTGGACTTGATGTACATGTTCAGCTCGCGGAGGGTTTTGGAGAATTCGGCGAGGGCAGATCGACAGACTGCCTGCATGGCTTTGCTTTGTTGATCTGCAGTAAATATTTTGACGACATTGCCATGCTCTGCGAGGAACATCTCCTCCATAGCGGTTGCGTAAACGCCGATGCCGTTTGTACCCTGCTTATAGGGACCTTCCGTAGGTCTTCGCTTGGCTGTATTAATGGATGCCGTGGCAAGATTTTGCAAACTGCTAGTGAGGTAAGGACCTCGAATTTCAGAGTATATTCTGATTGCAGGGTTCTCTGTTTGTCCAAGCTGAGGACCGTGAGTTGCCGCAGAGCTGATGGCAGCACACACAGGTGCAAGCTCGGAGACTGTGTCCTCTGGAATAGCAGGAAAGGGGAATTCTGGTTGATATATGAGCACGTGTGTGGGTAGTATTAGAGACGGAACGGATGCTTACGTTTGGTTATAAAGTGGAGTGGTTCCACTGTTCCGGCATTTTCTCTCAGGATAGATCTAAACAAATCCTGAAGTTTACTACTACCGGAACTCAAAAGAGCCGTAAATTCTGAAACTGCCTTCTGGTTCGAGCGCAGTTTCGTAGCATTTATATCGCCTAATGCGCGATCCACACGATTTAACGCGCCCAAGTACTGGGGTAATCCGGCGCTTTCAGGTCTAAAGTAGACTGATTAGTAAATTGCACATATAATCATACGAAAGCTGCAACACTTCCTTACCCTGCACGAATGATAGCTTCCTCTTTCCCCTTGACATCCAGAGGCTGCCGAAGACGATCAATGGCTTCATTAACTCTGTCGATGTTGTTGTTCGTGATCTGAAGCGCCTGCGTATTATTGTAAATCGGGCCAATGGCATCCTTAACGACCTTTCCGCTCGTTTCTAGACGAGCCATAGACCCTTGAATCTTTTTAGTTAAAGCATTAAGTTTGTCGAGGTTTGCATATAACACCTCCACCTCCGCACTTTCTTCCGCATGTGCAGTATTCCGTGGACCAACCATGGCTCCCCCGCGCCTCGGCAAGGCAGCTGTCAAACTGATGGCCAGGAAATGTGGGATGAGCCTCTGGAGAAATCACAAGAGGGTGACAAAAAGGAACAAAGAAACATAGCGAGATCTTTCATGTCATTTCATAGGAAGGGCGACCTGATAGTAACGCCGAACTGATGAAGGGATGAAACGATGTTCGTTCCGTAAGTGGCTTAGCGGGTTTGAATGTTTAATCCGTCGGTAAATCTATTTTCCAGCGAAATAGATACACGTGACCGGTGACGTCGATCCTCATTCGTCCCAAGGAGCTTCCTCATGTCGACACCACCTCAGATCCCCAACCGCAAGAGCTTTCATGGATCGCTGTACATAGTCCAATTGGTGGTGTCCTCGCCGATATGGGCGCCGCCCGACTTCTGAAGATAAAATGGAGAGCGCCTATAGTAATTGCACTAGCTATAAGCGGCGGTGGATGTACATACCATTGCTGCACGCGCATAAAACCTCTGAGGAGCGATACAGGGAGAGACCAAAGCCGCTGGGAGCAGAAGCCTAGCAATATCCGCTTCACATCGGCAAATAGCAATGGAAAGCATAAGGAATCGACATCAACTAGCTATGATGATACTCAATTGCGGCCCATAACTGACCCCAAGGCGGAGTCATCCACCGAAGATGCAGCGGACGAGTTGGAAGGTCCAATGGCTGCTGGGGAGTCGTTTTCTGGTTCCACCGAGTCTGCAAAGGATACGTTCACATCTACAGACTGGACCTCTTCGATTAAGGCTTACGTTACGCCGTCATGGACTTCCTTACTGCCGGGATCGTTCCATAAACTCCAAGTGGAACTTTCTATGGGGGAGGGCTCACTGGCAGACGAGATATGGGCAGAGGCACACGACCCTGATATAAACACGGAAATAACTCATGACGCGCATGTCAGGATAGGCGAAGATCTGTGCCGCGAAGAGCAGTGTTTTCGTTGGAGGCGCCAAAGATCAGTGGTGAAAGCACTTGCATCCTATCTCAATTTGAAAGAGGATGAGATCCACCCAGATGACGTGCCAGTGATTGCAATGTGCAGTTCTGGAGGTGGACTGCGTGCTCTAGTTGCTGGTTCGGGCTCATACCTTGCTGCGAAAGAAGCAGGTCTATGGGATTGTGTGACATATACCGCGGGAGTGAGCGGAACTTGCTGGCTACAAACCCTATACTATTCGTCACTTGGAGGTCGTGATTTCTCCAAGCTTGTTGAGCATCTGAAGACCAGACTTGGAGTCCACATCGCCTTCCCACCAACAGCCCTAAACTTACTGACTACAGCCCCTACCAATAAGTACCTTTTGTGCGGCCTGATAGAAAAGCTGAGGGGCGATCCAGACGCCCATTTTGGATTGGTGGATATATACAGTTTACTGTTAGCGGCCAGACTTCTCGTTCCACACGGCGACTCGGATTTGCATTCACAAGATCTAAAGCTATCGAAACAAAAAGCATTCATCGATAATGGCAACAACCCTTTGCCGATATATACTGCTGTGCGCCATGAGATTCCTCATGTTGCACAGAAGAGCGATAATTCTATGGAAGATGATGAAATAGATCGCTTGAAGGAGACAGCAAAACAAGAGGGTTGGTTCCAATGGTTTGAGTTCACCCCATACGAATTCTTCTGCGAAGAGCTCGGCGCAGGAATACCCATTTGGGCCCTAGGGAGGCACTTTGAAAACGGTCACGATGTACAAAAATCAGAGCCTTATTCCGTCCCCGAATTACGCATCCCAGCACTGATGGGTATCTGGGGAAGTGCATTCTGCGCCACACTTGCACACTACTACAAGGAAGCCAGACCATTTTTCAAAGAACTCACTGGATTTAGCAGTATCGATTCTCTCATTGAGGAAAAGAATGCAAACCTTGTCCGCGTGCATCCATTCGAGCCTGCAATGGTACCAAATTATGTGCTTGGACTCAAGGAAAATCTTCCGCCTTCCTGCCCCGAATCGATTTTCACCGAGTCTCATCTGCAGTTGATGGATGCAGGAATGAGTAATAATCTACCGATATACCCGCTTCTCCGGCCTGGTCGCAAAGTTGACGTTATTATTGCCTTCGACGTATCAGCTGATATCAAGGAGGATAACTGGCTGTCTGTCGTTGATGGCTATGCGCGCCAACGAGGGATCCAAGGCTGGCCTGTTGGCAGTGGGTGGCCCAAACCAAGCTCTAAGCCCGAAGAAACCGCAAATGTAATCGAACAAGCAGAAAGCAGTACGCGTGACGAATCGGGTCAACAGCTAGGCAAAGCGCAAGATATCAATACATCCCAAGGCCCAACAGATGCTCCACAACCCGAGAAAAGCGACAATGTCCCCTCAGGCAACGACATCAAAGCCTCGGGAGGCGTTAGCGACGGCCCTGCACCAGATTTAACATTCTGCAACGTCTGGCTCGGGACAACCCAGGAACGCGCGGCTTCCGAAGAACCACCACCCTCGAAGCGATTATTCCATCCCTCATCGCAAGACTATTCGAACGCGGAGTTCCAACTCATGAAGCCCGACGCCGGTATAGCTGTTGTGTACTTCCCCTTCCTAGCCAACCCGGCGGCGCCTCCTGTCGAACAGGCTGTGTCCGCACCATCAGCAAATGGCCTCGCGGACCCATCGTCGAGGTCGGAGGACGTCTCGAACTCCATACCCCAGCCATCCCTACTCAATCCCGCAGAGGGTGATTTCATGAGCACTTGGAACTTTGTATATACCCCCGAGCAGGTAGATGCTGTGGTTGGTCTGGCAAAAGCAAACTTTGCTGAAGGCGAAGACCAGGTGAAGAGGGTTGTTCGCGGTATCTACGAGCGGAAAAAGAGGGCAAGGTTAGATAAGGATAGAGAACAGGTAGCGGAGGGTTTGTGGTTACTTTCTTAAATATTGGCCAGAAAGCGTGGGGTTCTTGTATTTATTGACAATGTAACAATAAATGTATATGCATACATTAGGCATAAACGTCGGGCTTTCCCGCTCATGCGACGGATCTTCCCTCCATATAAAGTTGTCGATGCTTCAAAAAATCTTATCGACATCCTCATAGTTCAATGCACCGAGGAAGATGGCTAGCCTTTCCTAAGATATATGGGCCTTGTAGATTCCCCCTATTACGAAGGCTCTATCTCTCTTCGATCGGAACTCTGCCAAGTCTGTCCATTCACACACACTTCTAACAAAGTTCATTGCTTTCTTAGGCCCCTATATCCTATTAAAGGGTAGCCTTTTGGTCCCTTCTCGTAGAATGGTCTTCCCAAACTCATCGAACAAATACTCTGTGTCGCCTTCTCCACCTAACTTGTTTAAGGGTATAGGTTTTAACGAGAGGGACGGTAGCGTAACGGTTTGTAGGGTGGCTAGTCGAATCCGCCGATGATTTGACTCCATCGCTGGTATTGTCCCATGAGGCTTCGCGAGCTCCGTGATTGATGCTTGGCAACCAGGGAACAAAGCAAATTGAGAAGGTTTCCAGCGGAAACAGATGTGTTTGAAGCATTGTTTAATGCTCGGTGACCGCGCCCATTCCCTATCGGATAGTTGAGGACCTTGCAATCAAGGCATCAGCTAGGGATCGTCCGCGTAAAGTCGAAAGCAGTGAGGTCATGCAATCGAACTAGTCGGCAGAGATTAGCTATGAATATTAGACCATTCGTTGCGCAGGATCGTAAAAAGGCCAACTCGCACGATGTGTGCGATTGCCTCCCGTTAAAGTCTTGGGTCACTCCCGTCCTAGCAGTATTTTGTTCCACGGATGCGTTACATGTCGCAGGTACTGTTCCAGCAATGCACCTGTTGGCACTTTCACTTGATTCCAGATGCCGCTGCTCGCATTTTGGCTATTCGTGAGCTTCGTCGCAGTATGGGATGCCGGTTGCAGTTTTTGCACACTCCTCTCTGTGAACAAAGATTGATCGTAACTTTACGGGCGACATCATCGCGTCGAGTTCGAGGTTTTTTTTTTAATTCTGATACCTTTGAGGAAGCCGATGGGTTAGGGTAATGCCGCGAGTGTTTGCCTGTGCGACGTTGGCGAGCTAGTAGAGTGATGGAGTGTGGCACATTGTCGGTAGGCAGGGGTTTGATCAAGGAGCTTTTCCTCTTTATAAACCTAGTCGGTCCATGTATCTGGGGGGAAACACCCGGGGTAATGGTAGGCTTGATTTTAGTAGTCAGTGCTGTATTTTTGGTATTCTCTGTATTGTAGGTTCGTGACTGTGCAGTTCTTCGAGGGTCTTGAACGGTAGGATGCTGCGTGCCGGAATCAGTCCAATCCATCGAAACCTGGGGACATATGCGTCGCAGAAACATTTCTGTAGGGTTCCATTTAACAGGTTGATCGTCGCTCAAGGAGGTTTTAGTTGATGCCATGGAAGCTGACTTATTTTGTCGTTCTGCAAGGCACCCTAGACTCTCAAGATATCGTCTTTCAGCATCCCAAAATTCGGGAGACTGGATCTCCCTCAAAATTGCCACAGGATGCAGGCGGTCCGTCCCAGATGTCATCAATTTGCCAGGCCCCAATAAGGAAGCCATATTGGCTAAGCTTCTGAGGTTAAACTGGTACTTGTCAAGCAAAAGTTCCGAGGCATACTTCGAGAGACACTTGAGGCTCACTATGTCGGCATAATCACGCTCATGATTAAGGGCCTGCACAGGTAGATGTGCCTTTCTTGCTCTAGACACAAGACATGTTGCCATAATTCTGTGGTAGTTCAGATTCTCGATCTCAAGAAGACAGTTTATGCCCAGCGAACATCGATGCGGCTCATGCTTCGTCTGGAGGGTGTCTATTGAACGTGGCCTCTCTCGAACCCGTGCGATAGGTGAATCTGAGGGAGGAGACGGCGAAGGCGTTCGGTAGTAAGGGGTACGATTTGCATGCTTTTGCTCAAGAAACTCCCTGTACGCGGTAGACACCTCAGTCGGTGTACCTGAAGATAGTGCGGCGAGCTCTGGGGGCCGATTGAATCTCTCTAAATTCTTCATAGTTAGAGGTATCTGTTCTGGAGAAGCCTGGCGATCGACGGTCTTCTGTATTGCGTTCCGTTTTCGGCGAGCGTGATTGGCAGCATCGTTGTCATACTGGTTTGATATATCATCTGTGAATTGAGTTAGTTTCTACGAGCAAGGTGCCTGGAAAAGCAAACCGACCGTCATATTTGCGCTTTTTATTTTCTGACGAGATTCGCCGGGAATCTGGAGTAGTTGAGGGAGACGGGCCCATGCTGGATGGATGGTGAGGCTGGAGGGGTTGGAGGGTGGTATGTTCCACATTCAGTGTTAGAGAGGAATATCGATGCTCCCTGGACGAACAAACGATGAGATTTTGAAGGAACTTGACTGCATTTCCTACCTTTGCAGTGTGTTCGATGCAGATGGCGCTGGCAAGTCAACGTTGGAGAGGGATGAGATGGTGATGTGGTGGATCGGGGAAACTAAATCTCCGGTCTGGCCAGCCACTCCACCAACATGCGCTTAGTTAACTACTTACTACGTCACGCGTTAGGTTGTCGTGCTTGGCAGCACCTGCGGGCCGTAGCGTCTCCCCCGCATTATCATCTCTCAGCCAGGCAATGATCCTGTCATTTTGCTGCCAAAAATCTGGTCATAGAATTGTTGACACTATATTGCCTACTCTAATACGAAAGAGGGACATCAACGTCCGATTATTATTAGGATCGCTTTACTCTACTATGTTTGTCGGGAAATGACCCGCTCACTATGGACAGTCACTTCGACTTTCCGTCATGGAACCTCTGCGATACTGCACTGATAGTAGTCTGTCCCGCTGATGAGTTCGCTTTCCTTCAGGCGAATCCAGCCGCAGTGCATCCGTCTCTGACCCCTCGTGGAACCTGGAATAGTGGTGTCAACTGGCCCAAGGAAGTCCTCAAGCAGTCCAGTGAAAGCGAGGCAACAACTGACATCCCGGGTGATCATCCTGCCGCTCTTCTCCTGCTGGAACCACCCAGGAATGGCGGAGCATACATCTTTGGACGCGACAATCAACATCTGAAGCCTGACGTTGCCATTCCCAACTCCAAAGTGAGCAGACGACACTTCTGTGTTTATCCCGATCTTCGGCATCGGACTTGGATCATTCAAGACCTCTCGGGCAAAGAGATGGAGATTGATGGTTGCACAGTCAACTGTACAAACGAAGCTAATGCACGGAGAGCTTTGCGATACGATCATTTCAATCGGGTAGTCTTTGCACGCAATTCTTATTATCCCGGCGTAGTGCTCTATATCAAACCAGTCTGGCCCGAGGATTCCAGGTACTTGACATGGGACTGGCAGGATCCAAACCTGCCGGAACTAGCAGACTTGAATCTCAGCTGGACTCTCACATCGGCAGTGCCTTCGTATAGCCACATTCTACCACCCCAAGAAGCAGCATCTACACCACGGTTTTGTGTTTTAGATAGAAGATTGTGTGACAATATTGAACTGTTCTATGGACAGGATTTAGAAACTGGAGCTATGGTTGTGGCGGAAAAGCTTCCGTCAGAATGTGAGGCAAAGGAGCAATTTGCTTGGCGAACATCTCTTAGGGCAAGAAGTTGTTTACTCTTTTGCCGTGTTTCAAGTTACTGACTATTCATAGAACGAACATCTACTACTCCCTACAAGTCTCTGTCTTCTTCACCACCCTTATATTGTGGCTTCATGTCCGTTTAATGCCTATCCGCTCGCCGATTGGGTTCAGACCGAACCTTTGGACGATTGGACTACTTATGCACTTCTCCGAGGTATACTTTCTGCGTTACATATCCTATTCATGGGCGGCGTTGCAGGCGTGACTATCAGTTCCGATAACGTCATTGTTGCGGACCTTACACCGGGAGAGCCTCACTTTTGGCTTACTGGTGTCTCGTACGCTCGACCGGTCCCAGCAGACAGAATCAAGGAAAAGCATTCCGCTGAGGTGAAAGCGGCTGTGCGGATGGTTGTGGATAATCATGGTAACTCTAAGTGCTTTTGGAATCCTTGTGCAAATACCATACTAGCCGAATTCTTTCCAGCCCAGCAAGATCAACTTCTGTCAGCAAATGATATACTCGACAGATTCGCCCAACTCACAGATGGAGCAGCCGACTATTCTTTCAAAACAGAGCGTCTGTTGGCAGAGTTCCCTCTAAGACGGCTTCAGCTCAATGGTCAGGTCTATTATCACAGGTCAGAATTGGCGCGAATGGCTTCCGCTCTTTTTTCCCAGGCAGCTGAGGAATCCGAGCAAATTTACACGAAAATATTGTCTACCAAACCAAGCAAAACGTTTCCAGGGCACGAAGTAGAATATTTGTTAGAGTGGGAAGAGGTAAAGACATTATTTGAGCGGTTTGGTAAAACCTTCGGTATCAATTTTTGGCTGACTGGGAAGAAAGGGAGAGATAGGAGGCAGGAAGACGAAAGTGTGGTATATTTTTCTGCTCAAGTTCACATTAGTTTTCATTCGCGTTCTGGATTGTGGAATCTTTCGCAGCTGATAAACTCCATCCGTCCGGCCTGCCCGCTTGAAGTATGGGATGCAGATGTTTGTGTCGAGGTGTGCGGAGACGCCAGCTGCGAGGGTCTCTATGTGGATCTCAGCACTTTCAGGCGTGCGTGTTGCTTGCTGAATGTGTCTCCCCCAGCAGAGCCTATCGAGAGCCCTGGTGACGAGGATGAGGGTGATAGATTCCGGGCAATTAGCGGCCAGAGCAACAATTTTGGCATAGCAGATAAAAAGCTTCTTGGTACTGCTATTTTCAATCGATCATCGAGAACCCTAATGTACGGCGGCACTGAATACTCCGAAAATAAAGCCCTTGAGCTTTTCCCACAGGACCCCTTCAAAGGATTGCATCGCGCTATCACTCAATCTATGCGTCAACCACAAAGCCTAAAGACACTTTGTCAGGCACATCTAGAACCAGACATTTCTGAAAGTCAATGTGTTAGCCTTACAGAATCTCTACCCGATGATCCATATTCATTTGCCAACTTCAAAAAGACGCGCCGGAAATTGCTTCTTCAAGCAAAACCAGATAATCTCACGGAAGAGTGGGTTGAGACGCAGTTCAAGAGAAGGAGACGGTCGAGGGCGGACGCTGTGCCGGAGAATATCGTGAACGGATTCCCGCAGCAGATGCATCAGGAGCCCGCAAGGGCTGTTCCTTATTATAGCTCTTCACAGGCATCTGTGTTAACGACGTCAACAACTCGGTATAGTACATCCGCTGTCACAAGTGAAGTTTCGTGGTTCTGACCTATGATATAGCCCGGTCCCTATGAGTCCTGTCGCGTCTGAACATGATGCATTGCTTGATCTAACTGAGCATCCAGGAACCCCTACACATCGCACTGGGAGCGTTGCAACACACATAACAGACTCTGGTCAGCTATTTGATAGTTCGCAGTGTGTCAAACCTAGAGCATGACCCGGCTGGTCGCTCCTAGCTTCACGGCTGGTACGGCTGGATCCGATCGAGGCCGTGGCAGGGGTTGAAGTATAGTAGGATTTAGTTGTATACATGCGCCTAGATATGTGTATAAAGTCATATAGGAAATAAAATTATGAATCATTAACAATAACCAGATGGAAGCTAGACTTGGAGACATATAACTTACTACAACAGTAACCAGGCATATGAAAAATTCCAGTAAAGTTCTTATTTTTGTGGTGTTATGTTTATCTACAGAATATATACTGACCCAAGGGAGGGAGGGATAAGCTTCACTATACATGTCTGTACATGGGTAGTTGTTGCAGTAGCCGGCTGGTGATTGGTGCGGAGACTGAGCTGCAAATTTGTTAGGCTGACTACGATGACTAAGCGAGATTGAGAGGCTGAAGTCAACTTGAACCATCGTCATGTCAAAATTCTGACACCTTTAGCAGCGCAGCGGCATTGTCTATATGGCTTAGAGTCACCTTTACTGCAGGAAGACATGCCGAGGGGAGCAATTGTGGCGGACGGACTATGGCGCTGCCTTTGCCCATCGTTTAACCAAGCATTCCTGAACCGTTTCCTTCTCTCATCGTCACGCAATCACCCGCCGATCAGCTACAAGAAGCTTTGCGCACGATCCGTTGCCTCTCTGGCTACGCAGCCATTTGCGCTTTCCGGTCCCCGCCCTACAACCTTCAAGCACAGCCAGTCAGCCCCAGATGGGAAGGCTGATGAGAAGGCCGACCCCGCGTCCCTATCACGGGATACCGACCCAGCATACACTCATCGCAGAAATTGGAAACTAAAGGAAGCTACAGGATTTCAGCGATATGCCCTTCGACGGGAACTCCGCCCAAGCGGGTGGAGACGAGCACGATGGGTTCGCCATAAAGATCAATGGATTAAGTCGAAAATAATACGTGGCCTGCGCACAAACTCTACGGAGAACTTGGAGCGGACTCTTCGGTACATTGTCCTGGTCCCGCCGTGCCATTCGAACGCGATGGCCCTTTTGCGGGAGTTAATATATAATCGGGGTGTCAAGCCATCTCTCCAGCATTACAGGGCTATGATACTTGCGAATTGCGATGCGTACTTGGGCACGCCGTCGCAGGTTCGAAATATCCTGGAAGAGATGGAAGAGAATCAGATACCACTGGATTCGAACACGCTTCATGCGGTATTAAAGGTATTCTATGCTCCAACGAGATTCTTGGACCCTGGAAGGACGTCTGCTAATATTCGTACTGTTCCGCTTAGGTCCTAGCCATCCATCCCGACCACTTGTTACGGCAGGAGATTCTTCAGACCTTACGTGATCGCTGGCTACCGTTAAGCCCGGCAGGTTGGCAACATGTAATAATCGGTCTAGTTCGAGAACGCCAGTATGAACTTGCCTTAGACACAGTATCCCGCATGGAAGCGCATAATGTCCGAGCACAGGAATGGTTGTATTCCCTGTTGATATATAACCTCTGCGATGCGGAAGAATACGGCGAGATGCTAAAGATGATGAAGACGAGGGTGGAGAAAGCACACTTCCTCTCCCCCAACGTATGGTTCAAAGTACTTGACGCCGCATGCGATGCGAGGCATGAACCCACCATAGAATACGTGTGGAATCAGCGGGTGAAAACTAGCCTCTTAGTCCCGTCCTTTGGCATGTGCAGCGCCGCTCTCGCGACGACATCGCGTTCTGGAAATATCACATTAGCCGATTCGGTTATTGAGCATCTTGGAACCCGGAAAGCGCAATTATTGTCAAGCGATTACGATAGTCTTATTGATACATACGCTCAGGGGGGTGACATTGAGGCCGCGTTTCGATGCCTATGTATAATGACGAAGGCAACGTTAAAGGTAGAGCAGAGTTCAACAAGGTCCCTCTACACGGCCCTGAAGACTGCGAACACAAACCCGAAGGAAATATGGGCGCTACTAAAGCGATTGAGAATCAACGAGAAAAGGCCCATCCCCCTCGCGGCAGTGAATCTCGTCCTTGAACTTTGCCTCCAAAAGAACTACCTGACAGTCGCCAAAAAACTATACAAGGACATACATACTCTATGCCCCACCGGACCGGATACCTCAACGTTCAACCTCCTATTTCGAGGTTGTCGAAATACAAATATGCACGACGAAGCCGGGTTTTTTCTCGACGAAATGAATCGGTTGCGCATCATGCCGGACCGAACAACTTACGAGACCCTTGTACTGCTATGCGTGGACGCAGAACTCTACGAGGGAGCGTATAAATACTTCCTTGAGATGGTCTCGTGTGGGTTTGGTCTGACTGAGAAGGCTAAAATACATGTCCGGACAAAGTGCTTTGATTCGAATAATAAGCACGCCAAGATGCTGCAGACAGATTCTCGGATCAGGAAACCGATAGTTAGACGGTTTAACCCAGGCCAACCGCAGAGACCGAAGGTGTCGGAGGAAGACCCCCAACCAGACTCTGAATCAGCCTCAGGGCCAGTTTTGGAGCCTACATCTGAGCCTGAGCCTACGTCTAAGCCACAGCCGAAACCGGAGATGCAAAGGTCTTCTACTGCTTCTTTAGATAGGGCATGATGTTTTTATCTCCTTATTCATTATCTTTGCCAAAATTTTAGGCCAAGGATCTGACCTATGTACAATACTATATTTAATCTTCAAGCTGCATACATACTCTATAATCCGTCATCAAGCAAGCTAGACTTGAAATATAGAATCCACTCAGTTTATATACCTCGTAAACAAACTCCATAACAAGCATTTTGGCCGATTACACACATGAACTTGACCAATGCAAATCAACCATACAGTAGCTTCTACAGAGTATAGAGTGTAAATTTGTGTCAGAGTCTAGGCTCCGATTGTGACCACTGACCTCGCCGATCTTGCCTACACAATATCATAGAACTTGGTTAGCCTCTCACAATTTGGATCATTCATTGAAAAAGCGGTCTGTGCCGCGAGTCAATTCAGCCTCGTGTTTGAAGCATGTATATTGCAATGACAATGACATCATCATCTATGCAGTGTTTGGAGACAACCTTGCTTCGCCTCCCAAGGCTCTAAGACCTTGCAAGGCTCCACCCCCAAGAAACAGGGCACAATATGCACGCAACAGCCGCCTATCAATATCGACTACAACATCTATAATTCTTATCAGTACGATTCTTTGTTTAACTAGCCTTACCACATAATATACATATATTTTATATTTATATTTACATTTAAACCATTTCTCATTGTTATTTACTCCGTAAATGGCCTTGCTTTTTGGAAAGCGGTGATTTTCTTTTGCGGCCAAACTTCAACAATGGTAAGCATGATGTCTTTCTCCCTGTTATACTGCCCTTTCTTTTGCCCGGGCCAATGAACCTTCTATTCTCGTGGGTCCCTAACATTATTGCTGTTTTTGTCTTTACTGTATGTCGTGGAACTCATGAAGCTATCGTCGAGCAGGCATTTCTTCTTCGCCAGCTCGTGGCTGGTCCACGACTGAAACATCCCGAGGCTGGCCTCGATCTGTGTTACGTTACTGATGAAAGTACGTATGCATCGCTTCCAATGCACTATGGAGGACAGTTTTGGCGGCATATGTCCTTTTTAATAATTTTCAAAAGAGCAACATTTTCACTAACAACGCGGTTCTTTGTCGGGGTAATCACAGTCATCGCAACCTCCGGTCCATCGTCCAAATATCCCAAACGCGCATACCGCAACCCAACAGACGCACTCGTCCGATTCCTAGACGAGAAACATGGGGAGAATTGGTGGATTTGGGAGTTCCGCGCGGAGGGGACGGGGTATCCGGATGAAGATGTGTACGGGCGGATTCACCACTACCCGTGGCCGGATCACCACCCGCCGCCGTTCGCGCTGATACCGGCTATGATGGCGAGTATGAGGAATTGGCTTGCGGGTGATGAAATGCGTATGGTGGTTGTCCATTGCAAGGCGGGGAAGGGACGGAGTGGGACTGTAGCATGCAGTTTCTTGGTTAGTGAGAGGGGGTGGAGTGCGGCGGATGCGTTGACGAGGTTCACGGAGCGCCGTATGAGGTTGGGCTTTGGGCCCGGTGTGAGTATACCTAGCCAGCTGAGATGGGTGGGGTATGTGGATCGCTGGGCCAATGAGTTGGGGAAGAAGTATGTGGAACGGCCTGTGGAAATTGTGGAGATGCATGTTTGGGGGTTGAGTGATGGGGTCAAGGTCGATGTGGAGGGCTATGTGGACGAAGGGAGGAAGATTAAATGCTTCCATAGGTTTCACCGAAGTGAGCGGGTCGTGGTGGATAATGGGAAAGGAAGGTCTCGGAGTACGAGTCGCGGTAAAGATAGCGACATTGACTCTAATAAGTCCAAGTCCCAGTCGACCCCAGAATCCCGCCCAGACGAGCTTGGTGTATCATGTACACCCGTTGATACTGTCACGTTGCCTAAGACCATAAACCCCACTGAGACATTCTCCTCCTTTACGAATTCCACGACACCACCAAATCCTATATCCGCTGCCATCCTCCGTCCAAAGGACAGAATATTCATCCCAACATCCGACGTCAATATCAGTTTCGAGCGCCGCGCACTCGCTCCATACACAGGGTGGGCGATGGTGACATCCATCGCGCATATCTGGTTCAACGCATATTTCGAAGGCGGACATGAGCACAATTCAGGCGTGTTTGAAGCGGAATGGGAGGCTCTTGACGGGATTAAGGGGACTGGAAATAAGGGGATTAAAGCCCTGGAGCGCATAAAGGTCGTTTGGCGCTATGTTACACCCGAGACTAGAGAGGTGGAGGGAGAAGCTGTCGAGGGGAAAGTCATCTCTGAGCCTGCGCCAGGAGAACCTGTGCCTGAGAGCCATGCTGCTGACTGGCGCGGGCCGAATATGGTGGAGGAAGGCCAGGAGCAAGGCCCGTGGGAAAGCAACCAGGATGCAATCCGCGACAATCAAGCGGTGGAGGAGGGTGTCCAGGACAAGGAAGTAAATAGCAAGATGGGTACAACGGAGGACGACCAAGCCGCAAGCCCCTCGGCTGCTGAATCACTTAGCATAGGAAGCAGGGGGCTAGGTCTTCGGAGACAGAGTATCCCCAGCACTGGCGTCAGTCAAGTCACTGGCAGTGGGAACTTCGCTGGATATAGGCCTGCTGAATCTGACGATACTAGACTTGGCGAGCAAGAGCTTGAAAGTACTAGTGAAGACGATAGCAGTACTGGGAAGCGGAATCAGCGTGGGCAGGCTAGGAGTTGATTTATGGAGCTGTGGGTTGATCGCAATGGAATAATAGTAGAGGCAAATCTTCACGCCATGATAAAGACCCAGTGGCATTGTACCAGCATAGCATTATCACTGACGGGGCGATATTTATAATTAGATGATAGAGGCGCGAATTGGAGAATACTTCCCTGATATAACAGTCATAGCTGTTAACAGTAGCAAGGATGTTTATGAGACATATTCGTGAGCAACGCAGAACGTTGTCGCGCGCGAGCAAGCACGTTACACGCCGTCTCAATCGCTCTGGAACGTCAGTTCAAGCATGTGGGCCCAGCCCTTCCTTATCGTGCCCTATTTTTAATATGAGCTTAGAACAAAGTCCAGGACTTCAAAGCATCCACCACTCCTAGTTCCAGAATCACAGAGTGATAGTTTCTGAGAGGAGAAGAAAGTATTCCTGTACCAAACAAGGTTTCATTATAGCAGGCGCAGGATAAGTTAAAAAAAAAGGGAGTAATTCATCATACAAATCCACTGGGTATCACATATGTAGCCAACAAGAATATATTATCAGCTACCTCCCCTTCCCCTGCCACGTCCCCTTCCACCTCGTCCACCACCTCTGCCCCGATCTGGTCGTCCGGTATCTCGTTGCTGTCCACCACGTCCGCGGTTCTGCTGGCTTTGCTGTTGTTGATCCTTGGCTAATTCGACAATCTCATCTGGTACTCTCAGATATTTTATCTATGTAGAGTCACATCAGCATTGAGTTTCCCCTCCTTAGACATACACTCTCCTTCTGAGGGTGGGGGGTGGTGGGGGCGCGTACATTGTTCCCTCGAACGTATACCTCTGGTAGTCTGAAAAACCGGTCGCCTTCAGGGGATGTTTGCACGACCTCTTTTAAGATCAGATTCATCCAGTTATCGCAGTTGACGAGGTGGCCATTGAGGGTTTCGCCGTTCTTCAGCTCGACGAGCATTGGGTGGCCTTGCGCCGCGGTCAGAAGACCTAGAGGAAGCTGCAAGAGGGATGGAGTGAGCGCAGTGCTAAAGCGACGACTGGGACGGAGAACTGTGCTTACCATGGTGAATCACGGGGGGGGAGGGACCAAGGTGTGTTGATGATGGTGGCCCGTAGCTTCAAGATACACCCTGAGCTGTGAGTGCCAATGTCATCATGAAGTCATGAAGCTCCTTCCCGCCGGAGACTAAAAGTCCGAGCGGATAATAGATATCCCGGTCGGCTATCTCCGACTCTGTGCGAGCCAATCAGAGCCCCTTGTGGCTACTAGGAAGTTGTTGCTAAGCCTCACAGCTCCTTGTTAGCTAACTCGCCAATTCGTCATCGTTGCTCCTCTCTCTCGTTCCTCTGTGATGTGAAGCCAAAAGATGTTTCGAGGAGGTAATTCTCCCATCATGGCTGACTGACGGTGGACCGCCCAGCGTTGGTTAAACCCACTGCATCCAACATGCGTGGATCTCCCATAGTGCCTCTTCTCCTCTGGTCTTCCTGTTGCGGCATAGCCTTCTCCCACCTCATTCCGCCCATAGCTGCCTCCGCAAATACCAATTCCCGCGCGGAGATTTGGAGAAGTCAGTCTCAGTATATCGGGGGTTCTCAATTGATTGACCTACGTCTTACTAATACTTTAGAATAGGCGATGATGCCGCGACGGTGAAGTTCCATGCCGCTTGCAAGCAATGCTTGGACGAGAACGAGTCCCAGTTTGTACGTATCAAGCAGAATCTAGCCAGCCGCCGGCTCAGTTGCTAATAGGAACTGCAGTTATTCAAACTAGCTGTATCGAGCACTGAAAACGTCTGCGGAGAGAGCGATATCTCTCTTAACGGAAAACCATTAAATATCCGTTGGGATGGGGAGAGCGCAGCTGGTGCGGATACCATATCCGCCCACATGACGAACGGGTCCGGACCGTATTCTCTAGCTATCGACTACCGGAGTCTTTGCGTTACGAGCCCCAGCGATTCTATAGAAAAATATGCGGCCCAAATACTCACGGTTACCTTTCATCCACGAAACGATTCCCAGGACAACGGCTCGGCCGGGTTTGCCCTGTCTTACAACCCGGTTGGGAAACCCGAGATATTTCGGCTTGTGACATCACCAATATCGATATCCGATAATGATCCGTCTTTTGACTTCTGGATGGATTCGAGTGACTTGGATAACCCGCAAACACCAACCACTATTCCCGGAGACCACTTCGATAATGACCGCCTGGAAGATGAATTACAAAGGCTAGGTGTGCTGAAGTCTGAAGTCCAAAAACTAGAACAGATGATTCAAACCAAGGACGATGAGATCAGGAAACTTATATCCCAGGATTGCGCCTCGTTAACATCGAGGCTTAAACAATGCAGTTCCCTGAAATGCTTTGTCAAGACATCGTTTAGCATTGTACCAGATATCTTCCGTCTTATGAAATATCGCTTTTGGTCGTTACCCTCATCGTCGTCAGAGAGACCATGTCGTCATTCAGGCGGGGTCGACGTCGACCGTACCCCTGGGCAGGCCCACAACGTCAGCACTCTTGCTGTCGCGGCCCCAGAATCAGGGCGCAAAGATAACAGCAGCATCCAGACGACAGGAATGGAAATCACTCCTCCATTGCCACCAACGCAGCGTCCAGATCCTCACATCCTCTCCCAGTCGCCGCTCGCAGCTATCAAAACCAAAAAATTTGTCAGACATGTTGCAATTGTATGTCTAGTTTTTGCCATATTATACCTTGTCTACAAGCAGTGCCGGAATACTATATCCTGGCGTCGAAGGCGTGTGGATATGGCCGCTAGGCGTGAGGAGCGCCGTGCACGAAACGCCTACAGAAACGCCGCCCGTCGTCACAGGTGGCGTCAATGGTGGAGTCGTTGGTTCCCGCAACGCTCACAGATCCCGAATAACCAGTCACAACACAACTTGACTACACTAGACGATGAGGAAGAAGCCGGAAACACCGGATCGAATACTCAGCAAGGTGCAGATCGCGACCAGCTTGATGGCACCGGAGTACAAGCTGAGATTCTAGGTTTCCGACGAGTGCTTGAGCTCGTGGGCGAGCTTATCCGGCCAGATGGTGACCGTGACCGTGACCCTTCTTTCGATCGTCGAAGACAAAATCAGCAGCATACAGCTGAGCTTGGTGCTGCCGGAACATATACGGCCACCGAAGCACCGTCATCAACAGCACCCTTGACTACCATCGGATCGCCGCGAACTAGCAGTGTACTGAGCTATGAAACAGACTCTGTGACTCTGGATAGTCTAGATCCCGAAACAGCAACGATGTTCAGCACGTCATAGACCGTTTTACGATGCAATCTTTTTTTTATACTATACATATAGTACCCTTTTATACATATACATACATGGCTATCATTAGCGCACGCAGTGTTATTTGTCACAGCGCCATCCAGGACCGCTTTCATTGTCTTCATTTGTTTGTGACAGTTAAGGTGAGGTGCTCTTGCAGTTACGATCTGGCATCTTTTTTTACCCTCCTTACGTCCGAACCCCTAGACCAGATCGTTCTTCATTCACCCAATATCTCTCTCCTTTCCGCTTTTTTCCTTTTCTCTTCAATTTGCATGTGTTTTGTACTTTTTTTTTGGTTTTGGAAACGGGGAACCTTACAGGAAGAGGGCTTGTAGAGAATTAATCTCGTCCTCGAGGAGTTTTTTATTTTTATTTTTTTATTCGCGAGTTTATATTGGCCTGCTTGTTCTCTTTGGTGGTTTTCTTCATTAAAGGTCCAGGTTGGTTGGTTGGATTGGAGCAAAAAAGGTGGAAGGCTCCCCCTCCCTTTTTGATCATGGATTGTTAGGGAATAAGGGGAGAGGGGGAATTCGCGTTGGATGGATGTTGGGGGGCTGGTTTTCTTTTTCATTTTTGGTGTTTTTCTGTATTTTGGATGATAGGTTTATATAGCTTCTGGGCCTCTTTTTTTTTTTTTGCTGTCAATGTGTGTAAGTAATAGTGAGGCTTTTAGGACATAAATGATACTAAATATTTTGAACAGTTTTTGCTGAGTATTCAGCCAGGATTTAATCTCAAGGTGTTTGATATATCAAAAAAAGCACCCCCCCCACTTTCCTTGGGCCAGGGGGAGGTTTTGGTAATGGGGGCGGATAGGAAGCTAAGTTGATTATTTATATTTATTTACACTTTTCTTCTCTATCCTTTTTTCTTTTTTTCTCCCTTCCCTGTTATCACAATTCTTTACATATACTATGATGTTATAGGTTTTTTTTATATCACAGGCTATGTGCAAACAACAAACGCACATCCACCTCATTTTCTTTTTAACAAAAGCCCCTTTTCCCCAAGAAATGAGAATGGAATCTATCCCAGGTATATTATGGGGTAATAATCTGAAAAGGAAGAAGAAAAAAAAGATTAAAATACATACCTCGGTAAGGTACCGCAAAAACTTCCCCTCTCCTCTCTGAGAGAGAGAGACCTATTAAATATATATATAATGTATATTTCGATTCCAGACAAGAAAGAATGAAACAAGTTGCAACGCCCGACAGAGAAAAAAAAAAAGGAAAAAGAAAAAAAGAAAGATAAGAACGCCGATATGATAGCACAATTGTAAAATCAGAGATTTGGTGGTTAGCGGGGAGATAGAGCAGAAGGGGGGAATCCGAACAGACGACACACACATGACAAAGATAGGCTCTCTGTCATTGGCACCAATGATAAAAAATCACGGCATAGATAAGATAGTAAAGATGTGAAAGTAAAAAGGAGAGCGGAGCGGAAGGAGGGAACACAACCGCTAAGGAAATCGGGGAAGTATGAGGGGAAGAAGACGGAAGGGGAAGAAAAAGGGAAAGGGAGGAAATCTGAAAAGGCCCCATGCACGCCTAAAGAAAAGTATAACAAGAGCAAAAGCAGAATGGAGAAGCAAATTGAAAAAAGAAAGACAAAATTACAACAAAATAATACAATTGCTATCTCCGTCATCATCATCCTCATCCTCATCATCACATCCCACACATTTCACAGCCCGCCGCCACTACCACCACCATCTTTCCGTAGCCGATCGCCATACTCGCGCTTCGCCTCAGGGTCCAACGACGCCCAATGGTCCGCGAGAGCCTGATCGACTTCCTCTTCTGTGATGGGTCTGTCGGGTCCGTAAGCCTCGACCATGGCGTCGACGACGATGTGTCGCGTGCGGTTCGTGTAGTCTTCGAATGCGGAGATGTAGCGCTGCGGCTGCTGGTGTTCTGGGCTGGGTCCAGATGGAGAAGAAGGGCCAGGAGCTGGAGTGTTGTAGGTCGCGCTACTGCGGCGGGTGGTGTTGCGGCCTTGAGAAAGGGAAGGCTCGGTGTGTATGATGCCGCTCATACGCGTGGATGACGAAGGGTTGGGAGCGATGAGTACCGTTCCTGAGGGGACGTAGGGTTTGAAAATCGAGGCGGAACGGGAATCGTCGTGCGGGGGTTGTATTTCAGATCGCGAGGGGAGAGCGGGGAGTAGCGGTGGGAGGGTGGAGGAGGACGGTTGATCGGGTGTGTCGGGAAGAATGCCGTTATCATGTTCATTATTGTTGTTGTTATTATTATTATTGGGGGTTGCCGTGTCGTCGTCGGGTTTGCGGTTACGCTTCACTCTCAGAGGGCGTTCCTGAGGCTGTACAAAACAGACCAAAAAAATAGGTAACAACACCGGTTAGCCAAACGAGGGTTGGGTGTATTCATATAAAGTTTAAAAGCCCCGGGGGATAGAAAACAGGATCGGGGAGCTTCGAAGGCCGCATACAGTTGGCGGATGCTCCTCGGAGCTCCCTTCAGAGGCATCATCCAAATACTCATGCCCGTTATACCCACGCTTAACGCCAGAATTCCCGCCCACTGCACTCCGACTATTCCCCGCTGATGCTGATGCCGCCGTCGCGGTCGCGGCCACCGGTCCATCGTCATTATTACTATCCAGCAGCGTCCCCGATTGGTTCATAATCGCCAATGCGCGTGCGCGTAGTTCCGGATCCTGAGCATCGCCCTGGTCACCCGCGGCCATGCCGGTCAGGGCCGACAGGCGCTCGAGCAGTATACACGACTCGAGGCGCATTTTCTGGATGTAACGGATACCGTTTGCGTTGCGGGTGCGCATGGCGTCGTTTTGCGCTTCGATCTCGCTCAGGCGCTTTTTCAACTCGATGCATTTGCGCTTATAGGCGGCTTCGATGCTGGGGGGGTTGGGCGCCGGGTTGTGGGCGCTGCTGGCTTCGTGGGTTTCCATGGTGGTGGGCATTAGGTATGGGGGGAGACAGCTGTGGGTGAAGGAAAAGCGCGTATGGGTTCAGTCAGCCTTTTTGGATCAGAGTAATACGAAGGATAATAGATAGCGGCGTGTAGCGAAGTGTAGATGCATACATACTCGCGTTGCCTGGCTGGTAACTTCGAGATCAGATCATTGAAACATCACTCGCATGAAAGAAAACCTCTGAAATCAGCATACCTAAACTTTAACACTCCGCCGGCTTTTCTCTCACCATAGAATCCCGGTTGGACTCTTCGCTGCGAATGGTCTAGAGGTTCTTTCTGTATTTTTCAGGGAAGGGAAAAGGAATACGAAATTGGGGCAATGGAAATTTGATAGTAAAAAAGGTCGCAGGTATATGTTGCGTAAGAACTGTGGGTTTTCGATGTTTGCGCGTGTGTGTGTGTGCGCGAAGGGGAATGATGTTGTCGTTGAAGAAAAAGCTGATGGATGGGCAGGTCTTTATGCTGGTTGGTGGTGACCTCTCTCTTTCTCTTCGCTGTTGCGGCTGCAGGCTATTTTGCCGCGGGGACTGGCTGGCCCGGATCAACTGATGGACCGAGGGCGGTGAGAATCTGGGGCATGTGACTTTTCCAATGCTCCCGCTTAGGAAAGGAGGTGGTAAAAATATATGGAACGACAACATAGAAGTGGCTGTCAGCAAACTCTCCTCTCTTGAAACAAATATTCCATTTATCAAGTCATTTATATTTATTCATTCAGTCCAATTCCCCAAACTATGTATGTGTACAAAGATAGTACAATGTATGCAAATCCCCACCCACTCCCCCAAAACACCGATTTCTATTCCAAAGCACTCCAGAACCCATTTATTTAAGCCCCATATTGCGCTCCTCCTAGCTCCATGGAGAATAGTAAACATTGGAAAATAAGCGAAGATGTAAGGGATAGGTGCCAGCACCCTACGAAGATGCGTGCGGAGTGGGAAAAAAGATACCATGCAAGCACCGAAGGACAATATGAAAATCATGTTAGATGGAACGAGAAAAAGAGTAAGGGATAGATGCAACAAACAATATCAGTGGCAATATGCAAAAAAAGAAAATGCATGATGAAATGGCAAATGCAGAATGTAGGGCGTGGGAAAATCATACAACATAAAAACTGAAAGTTGAAAGAGAGATAAAAGGGCGAGAGAGAAGACAAAATGAAGCCGTAAACATGAAGCAAGACAATTCCAAACCATCCTATGTCGCCCTAATATCGAACACCAAACCCATCTTGCAGAAGGGAAGTAAACTCAAGGGAGATATCCAAATAAGAACAAAATGCAAGTCAAAAGTCCTCGGGCTTCAAAAGAAAAACCAAAAAACGATATCATACAATAGCTCAATCGTAAAACTGCGGGGTGGGGTATATCAACCACAATTGAAAACAAAAACGTGAATAGATGCTGAGAAATCGAGTTTTCTTTTCCTGCGCTCTAAATATGCGTTGAAAAAACGTATCAATCAAGGCTCTTGATGAGATAGGCCAATATTTTGGCGACGAGCCATGTTCTCTCGTCTTCGTATCTGATGTGCCGGTACTAAAAAGGCCAGCGTGGTATGTGATCGTGCTGGGAAAGCTTTCGGAATATGGCCGGATGTAATGTGTTCTAAACGACGGAAAACCATCGTTGAGGAAGGGTATGTGGCGACGGCGTATATTATACCCATCCAGCGCCCCCTCAGGCAGGGCATCCAAGTCGGCCAACCATGCGCTAGGTACAATCCCATGAGAATAATATCCTGAGCATGGCTAGTCGCTAAAAATCCCACTCCACAGTCATCTAGTTTCACTTTAGCACGCTCAGCAAAACTTCAATCAGCCGACCGCGATCCACAGGTTTCGGCACATATCCATTCATTCCCTTGGACAAGAACGACTCCGCATCACCCTTCAATGCATTGGCAGTCATCGCGATGATAGGGACGTCCAAGTTCAAAGTATCTCGTATTTCCACCGTTGCTGCGACGCCGTCCATCACGGGCATGTTGATATCCATCAACACCGCATCGTAGGAAAATGGCGTTTGTTTCAAAATCGACACAGCCTGCTGGCCATCGCACGCCGCATCTATCCTCCGAAATCCCAGCGCATTGAGCACTTTGAGCATCACTGCCTGGTTGATCTTATTGTCCTCAACTAGCAAAAGCTGCTTAGAAGCAGAAATACACTTGATTTCCTCCAGCGGTGTAAGACGTCCCTCTGGAGTTGATTCCCTCTGCAGCCCGCACGGAATTTCCATTTTTTGGAAGTTGAGAGTGAACCAAAAGACGCTACCCGGGCCATCGGGGTTGGGATAATAGCCGAGCTTGCCCTCCATCATCTCAACCAGCCTCTTGCAGATTGCTAGCCCAAGGCCAGTGCCTTGGTATTGTTTGCCGCCAGGCTCGAATAGCTGCGTGAACGGTTCAAAGAGTACTTTTCCTAACTCTACGCTCACGCCGATACCAGTGTCAATAACCTCCGTATGAATACAATGGCTCGTCTCATCTTGATCCGGCATAGTGACGTTGATCGTGATAGTGCCCTGTTCGGTGAACTTGGCCGCATTTCCAATCAAGTTCTGCAAGATCTGCCGGTACCGCAGAGGATCGCCCTTGAGTCTATCCGGAATCTCAGGTGCGAAATTTGTTTGAATCTTGACCTCGGGTTTTACAACTGTTTGGCAGTGACGGACGCAGGCGTCGAACCCCTCACGGATAGGTATGACATCAGTATTAATAGAAAAGGATCCCGAAGAGATTTTCGAATAGTCGAGGATGTCGTTCATAATTTGTAGAAGAATGTCGCTCGTGTCCATGATAATCTTCGTATAAGAATTCTGTTCCTCACTGAGCTTGGTGTCTCGAAGCAAAGCCAAGGCAGAGCAGAGTCCGTTCATCGGAGTGCGAATTTCATGGCTCATATTAGCCAAAAACTCTGATTTGAGTCTGGAGGCTTCTTCATACGCTGAAATCAAACGAGCCTCAGTCGCTTTCCTCTCTGTTATGTCGCGGGTGACTTTGCTGAAACCAATATGCGTGCCGGAGTGGTAAATAGGTGCTATGACAACGTTTGCCCAAAACGTCGTACCGTCCTTGCGACGGCGCCATCCTTCATCCTCGACTCTGCCCTCTTGTAGACACTTCGCCAGCTCCTTCCCCGGCTTACCCCTCAAATAATCCTCCTCCGAAAAGAGAATGGAAAAGTGTTTCCCGATAATCTCCTCTGCCTCATACCCCTTAAGGATACGGCTTCCATCGTTCCACGTCGCCACGTAACCATTAGCGTCCAGCATAAAAATCGCAATGCCTCTGACACTGTCGACTAGACTGCGGTAGGTATTTGGCGCATTCAGTTGTTCTTTGACAACCTCGCCCTCAATCTGTTTCTTTATCACATCGGATCCTTCGAGCAGTATATAGATAAGCGACCCGTTCTCGAAAATCGGCACGATACGAAGTCTAGAATAGTACGAATCGTCGGATATTTGCATGGCATCTACTGTGTTCGCCTTCTTGAGCGCTATCGCCTGGTTAATCGCATCTTGAAGGGTTGCGGCATCGTTCGTAGGGATCTTGGACGGGTCCAAGTCAGTTATCCTGGCGTCGATACATTCCTCGCGCGCCAGATGAAAAAATTCAAGATAACTTCTCGACACCTCGACGATGCGAAAGGCTGGGTCCAAAACAACGGAGGGCGTTGGGTTTAGAGAGAAGACACGATCCATCAGCCCCCTATTGCGCTGTTGGCCGTGCGACGAGGGCTTGTCACTCTCCAGCCGGATAGCAACAGTCGACATGAGTTTTGTGAGTGACAATGAGCGGTGCTTTGTTAAGGACCATTTCTGTTTAGCTGACGAGGGGTTATCGCAGCTTGGAGAGGAGGCCATATCATCCATGACCGTTACTGAGCAACGACTAGCATTGTCTCGACGTCTTTCGCAAGCTGGAGACCCATGATCCTTTTTTCGAGTAGAACGCATGCGACTTTCAGAAACTAGAAAGATATATTAAACCGTTCGAGGGGTTGAGCGATAAGGGTGGCAAGGAAAAAAAAACCGTTCTAGACCTATCACCCAGCAGTTGCGACGCCTTACCTAAGGACTCCCGACACCTGACTCGCGCGGACCCAGTTCCTTGTGAGTCGAGGAGTCCAACTACCCCTCGAAAGCAGAGCTTGGTGCAGCAGAGAGGGGCCAATTCCCACCGGTGGCTGAAACAGCTTTGCAGGAGGATCCCCCGTTGCCACGGCGCATTGAAATTTGTACAGGGTGCCCTCGGCACGGTGATAACATGAACGGCACTTCCTGGATAAGACAACCCGATTTTCGACAGGAACCAGCTGTCTAGATTCTTCCAAAGAAAATGCCCCAATGTGTCCCTCAGTTTTTCAGTCTTTAGACCATGCGAATAATAATGGTCCTTGTTGCCACTATGAACTGCCGTCGGTGCCGCTGAGTGGGACGTGCAGACCGAGAAACGCAAAGGCTGTTCAGATCAAGCTTGGCCAGGCCAAGGAATGCCAAACGTTGTTGCGTCAGCCAACCCAGCGCCCCCCGAAAGATTTGTTGATCCCCGCATCCCATCACCATCATCCATGTGGATGTGGATGTGGTGACTGTCCAGTCAGTCCACATACTTTTCCTCCGCGCATAGCCGATCATTTTCTCTCCCCGACTACTTTGCAGCATTTGCAGATTCACGCTCTCTTTCAAAAGCAAGCTACGTAGCTCATTTATCACGGAGCGGGCAAGCTAGAAGCAATCATCAATAGCTCATTTATATGGTATGTAGTAATCCCTTCTAAAGGTGGGGGCTACTTTATTAGTTCTGATATCAGCAGACACCTAGTACTCTGTACTTCCTCTATCCTTGGAAATTCAGAAACAGAAACGGCTGTCTACATCTACAGCCCTTCTCAAGCATCCTTGATTGAAAGCTTGAAATGCCCACTGTGATGCAGCCAAGGGGTCGGTGCATTGAATACTGGTTCCAAGAGTCCATAGTAGTGTCAGAAAATCAGCTATCATGACCTCCTGTTCCTTACCGGAGTTTCGGAGGTCCAGGCAGGGGTATGTACAACTGATTCTGTGGTAACAGTGGATGCATGGGAGGGTTACTATTTCTTATTAATAATGGTCACTCTGCTGTAGAGCTACAATTGCCTGGATGTTACACATGCTCTACCGTAAACCTGTCATATCAAGGACTCTACATTATTCCAGTATAGTTTGAATACCTTCTATTAAATCAGCAGTGATCCATACGAGGTCACTGCACAATATTGGTGCCTTTTTATCCTAGGACTCTTATTGTCTTCTCAGCTTTCTTCACTCTCTATTCTATAAAAAAAAACTTTCATAGTTTCTCCATTATCTTTAAAAAAAACCTCTAGAATGCATTTTCTATCTAAGGGATAACCTCTCTATTTATTTCTATCACATTCTATTCTTTTGTTTCTTTCAAGTTCAACATCAAGCTTCCCCCCCTCCCCCACTTTGAAGATCCCTGCTTTGCTTGGAAATATGACCTCATTAGTACAACACTCTAATATCGGAGATGGATTTTAAGTTCTCCAAAATAGAGGACTTCCGGTCATGTTTTTTATTTTTTATTTTTCACCTGGAAGGAAAGGAAAAAGTAGTTTTTTTAGTAGGGAATAGGGGTGTTATATATCTACGCTGAATAGAATAATTATCACTATTCTATGTCAGTTAAATAGGCAAAAACAAACCACAAGCCACAAACAAGATAAAGACATTTAAAATCCCATTTTCTCCATCTCACTCTTTCAATCCAAAAAAAGATGATGTTTTGCTCAGTCAAAAGTATATAACCAAAAGATATTTTGCTATTTTGCTATTTATATAAAAATAGAGAAATTAGAAAAACTATATAAAAAAGAAATAAAAAAAAACATCTGACTCAAAAGGCGCCCAAGGCTTCAAAAGTAAACACACACACACACCACACATACACACATAGACATAGCACTTTCTGTAATATCCTTTCCAAAAAATATAATGAAAACCAACATATATGCGTTTCCGGCAAGTGGGTGGGTATATATGAAAAAAAAGAAAAAGAAAAAAGGAACCAATATAGGCCAAGATCCAAGCATAAAAATATCTCACGCGGAAAAGAAAGAGAATATAGCGTAGCTGCGGAGGGTAAAGGGGGGAGGGGAGGAATTTGATATATCATGCTGAGATTTTTTCTGTTGTTGAATTTTTTTGTCTTTTCCTCCCCGTGTTGGAAGGGAGGTTTCTTTATGTAAGTTCATGTTTTCGTGTGTGTGTCTGTCCAAAAAAACCATGGTGCGTTGTGTGCGTTGTGTGCGTGTGTGGTTTTTCGGTTTCGAAAATGTTGCCAACGTATATAGGAAAAGGGAGGTGTCCCGAACCCGCCAAAGACCTATCCACCCTAGCCAAACCAAGAATGGGGCTATATTATTCCCCCTTACTCCCCGATGCCCATCCATCCAATGCTCCTCGAAAGATATAAATAACAACAGGGGGCCGTCTAAACAATCCCAAAACCAGACCGGCAAAAGTCAAAGAAAAGGAATTAAGGCAGATAGCGAAGGCTGGGAGGGGAACGAGGGGGTGACTCTACTGCCCAAATACGTCCCGCATCTCCAATTCCGGAACGTTGAGTGAGCAAGGGGCAGTTGGGGGGATGACGGGCGCGGATATGGTTCTCGATGATGTTGATAAGCCATCGGGCGGGCTGCCCGAGGCTATATGGTCTACCAGCGGAGTTGAGCCGCGTTCGGGTGTGCTTCCTTGGCTTGAGGCGTTGGAGTGTTCTGGGTATTCTTCGTCGGGAGGGGAAAAGGACCAAACCTGAGCACATAAGCACGTTAGTTTGGGAATGAATAAACTGCGACCAGGACTAAGCCCGGAATGACGGTGTGAAAAGAAACGGAAAAAAAAGGGGGGGGGAGCGCACCTCCATAACCGTTCTCCCACCCCTGGTCGCCATAATAACCGCCTTCTCCTCCTCAAACGCAACCCGCCACACCGCC
Source organism: Polytolypa hystricis UAMH7299 (assembly GCA_002573605.1). Taxonomy (NCBI): domain Eukaryota; kingdom Fungi; phylum Ascomycota; class Eurotiomycetes; order Onygenales; genus Polytolypa; species Polytolypa hystricis. The sequence goes on from PDNA01000080.1 coordinate 74,616, forward strand.
TCGGACGGCTGAATCAGCTCGCGCACGAGCTGTCCCGTTCTCAGATCCCAAATCTTCACGCGGCCATCACTTCCGCCGCTGACAATCCTATTATCATCAAACTGCAGACTGGTGATGCTATTATCATGCGCGGCGAGGCGGTGAACAGCAGAGTTGTGCTGCAACGACCAGACGCGGACAGACCCATCAGAGCCTCCAGTCACAAGCGTGTCGCCGCGCATCTGCAGCTGACCGACGAGCGAGGTGTGGCCTTGCAGGATGGCGTTGCACTGGCCGGTATGTGGGTCCCAGATGCGCACGCTGGTGTCCAGACTGCCCGTCGCGATGCGCTTGCCGTCAAACGCGATGGCGTAGATCTGGCTAAAGTGGCCGGTCAGGGTGCGTAGACATTTGCCCTCGGATATGTTCCATATCTTTGCCATGGTGTCGTAGCTGCCAGAGACGACGAGGTCTCCGTGGATCGCGAGACAGCGGACGCTGGCCTGATGGCCAACGAGAACGTTTCTGCACACCCCCGTCGCGAGGTCCCATATTCGTAGGGTGGTGTCTCGGGAGCCTGATATTGCGGTCGTCGGATTCGACATCTTCAAGCACCGCACAGTCGATGTGTGGCCGCGCAGTTTGTGGATGCTCCCACTAATAATTGTAAAGGAAAGGTTGTCGAGTTAGTCTATGCTGTCCAATTTGTTTTCTTGGAAATTTCAACGTCATATGATTGAACAAAACTCACCCGGTCGCCATATTCCAGACGCGGACGTCACGATCGCATCCACCGCTGACCAACAAGTCATCCCACGGCACCATCGCCCAGACACCCATTACATGACCCTGCAGGGTCCGCAGGTGCTCACCACTAGTATCGAAAATGTGGATTTTCGCATTATCCAATGCGACAATGATATACTTGGGTGTTAAATGTAGACTCGTGACAACGCCCTGGCCCGAGGTGATGGGATTAGTGGCGACGCGGCCGCCTTTCCTCCACGCTGCTTCAACCATGTATCGTTGTTTGAAATGCGTTCTATAAGAAGTAGTCTTCGCGCGGCGTTTCCTGGGACGGCTTGTAGTGGTCCCCCTAGTGAATGATGTTATTGTTTGCGTGCTATTTGAGCTAGTGCGTGACGCAGTATCGAGGGTATTATCCAGTGAGCGAGATGGCGAGAGGGCAGGGTATGATTGGGGAGAAGAATTAAAGGGGAACGGCTCGTAGGACTCCAGGGGGTCTTCGGACATCCACCTATAAGCGTGCCTCTCGCATAGAAGCTTCCATGTCATATCATCACTCAACAACTCATGCCAACGCGACGAGACCTGTGAAGAGCGGGCAAGCGTCTTTGGATCATCTATAAACGAGAGAATCTAAGACACCGCGACAACGTGGCATGTTAGCACCGGATTCTCACACTTAACAAGGTATCAAGGCAACTATTTACCCTTAAGCACAGCTCATTTGGCAGCACGTCGAACGGATCCTTCTTCAGCCTCGGGCTAACAAAATGATGCACAAAGCTAAGCAGTTGGTTATCGCACAGATTCAAGATCTCCGCCAGGAACCGTTGCCTCTCGTCTCTGCCCAATAAGCTGAAATGAGATCTCGCATCACGCAGGAATGTATCTTCGTCCTCGCTGGCGCTGTGCCAACTCGGTGCTCGCTGGTGCGGTGTGGGACTCGGGGCTGGCGTGGGCGGCGACGTGGGTGCGGATGGGTGCAGATTGTGTAGGGGCGCAACAACGGATTTCGCTGGAGTAAGTAGAGGTTTTGGAAGTGTAGATGAGGCTTGTCTGGAGAGCCTATGTTCCGCGACCTTGCTGATTAATCTCCGAGATGCTGAAGGGGCTATGGTGGTCGGGGATGAGGGTATGCTGCCGTCATCTTCGCTATCGTCTTCGCTTGGGTCGAGCATAGAGGACACCCGCCGGGACGAGTACCTCGAAAGCCGTCGCTGCTCCATGGCGGGAAGGAGAGAAAGAGAGAGAGACGGAAGGAGTGGTGTGTGGTGGGGACACGAGCTGGTCCCCCTCGGGTATGCAAGGTTCCTCTATACCTTTTCTATTTTTTATTTATATATAGTATTATCAAGGTCTTGCCTGGGAGAGTACTTGAACAGCGGCAACGGAAATATTGGTCTTCATGTATCGTTGTTGTTGTTGTTGTTGTTGTTGTTGTTGTTGTTGTTGTTGTGGTTGTGGTAGTGGTGGTGGGAATGGTGATAGTAGTAGCGGCGGGAAATATATCATCGCAGAGGGTCGTGTGTTGGTGGTGGTGATGGTGGGTGCAGGAGCGAGAATCATGCGGTCAGAAGACCGACCGAGCGAAGGCGCTTAGCTGGACGGGAGATGGGCCCGGCGCTGCAAGGGGATCTAGCCTGCTTTTTGCTTCACTGTGAATCACTGTCCGTGAGCAACTCCGCCAGCCAGGGGGGTTGGGAGGAGATTTTCTGTGTACGTTATGCGTTTCATATAACCCACATAATGGATCCGACTTTCCCCCTTTCTGGGTGGATTTCAGAAGATAAAAAGAGGGGGGTTTCCAAAGGGATGTTGGGGGAAGAGGGAAGAAGAAGAGCAGACGGGAGAGCAGGGGGGAAGAATCAATGAATTGGGGGTTCAAATGATGTCTGGGGTGCTATTATGTACTCTGTAGCACTCCCTCGCTCTCTAGTTTACCCGCCAGCTCTGCTTGCAATCGTTGGGGAGTTTGTTTACCTTCCCAAGTCAACTCTAGAAAAGAAAAGAAAAAACAAGATACTGAACAGAAGAGGAAAATGGAGTTTTATATATGAAACAATCACCCTTCTTTCTCCTTCTTTGATGGGTGATGTCCTTTTCTTTCCTTCTCTCTTTCAATGAATATGCAAAAATATTGGTTGGTCGGGTTTTGTCCCGGGTACAGAGGACATCTATCTATCTATCTCTCCACCGAAGGAGTCGAGAGAGGAAAGGAACCCGACGAAAGAAACCTGCAGGCTTTGAACGATATTAAAAAGAAAAATAGATATATATTTCCAATCAAAAAGAACATAGAAAAGAAATAACCAAAGAAGACAACAAGCCAGAAAAAGACCTCTCTTCATCAACCCGTTCCACCCGCCTCATTTGACGCAAGGCAGGTCACATATCCCCCCCCCAGGCAGGGCTTTCGAGCTACTCTAGTCCTTTTGAACCCTCAACACCCTCCTGTGACCTCTAATTCGATGCTCTGCCCATCGACAGAATGCAACGTCCGAGCTCCCCTCAACTCCAGTCCACCAGTTGGTTAATAAACAATCCCCCCTCCCTCCCAACAGGTCTTATTTCAATTCCCACCAAGGCCTGGGCGAACAGCAACGTATGCCTCGGGAATTGTACAGATATTGGTTTTTATTTATTTATTTTCGGCCTTTTTTGGTGGGGGGGAAGGGGGGGGGGGGAATTATCCAATAATTTGCATTATGCATTGTTACTTTGTTCTGTTGGCTTTTTACTCTTTTCGGGGGTTTAATTGGTAATGGCGATATTTGCCACTCCGAGGCTTCGGTGGATATAGATTGAGGAACTGACTCTGTGTGGAGGGGTGATGCACCAACGGTGAACAGGGTAGATGCTTTTGGGGGTACGTAGCCAGCTGATCATTATTTGAAGGGGCGTTCCCAACATCTCAGAAGGAGAAAATGCGGCAAAATGTAAACGATAGGTCGCATACGTATTATTTTTCTATCATACACTGCTCCTCCAGAAACCAAATGGTAAATAGAAGAGAAAATGTCGCTTCTTTTCCATATCTCCCAACAAAAATCAGTCATAATGCCAATAAATGGAAAAGAAAGTCCAGGGGAAAGAAAAGGTATATCCAGGAGTCTGTACAAGAAATAGAATGTGACAAAAAAAGTGGAATCCAAAATGAAAACCTGAATTCCAAGAAAATAAGAGAAGTAACATCTCTCAAAAATGGCGGAAAGGAGAAGGTGAATAGATAATATAGCGCAAATGCTTGAACAAACCCAACTCCGCCCCCAAAAAAGCCGGGTTAAATGATGCCAAAAATGTATATCCATCCTGCCACATGGTCCCTCGATCAGCAGGCTGTTGATCTCGCCTTCCAGCTTGAAAATTACCCTGTGATGGGTCCGACTTGACAAAATTGGTACCCATGTGCTTGCGTATGCATCGCGAGGTTAATACAAGTGCGAATCACCGCGTATGCCTGCATTCCACGCTACGCAAATGCGCACACACAACAAAAAAAAAGACAAATGCCCCTGAGCCAGCGGGGGCAAGCTACTGGAGGGGGTAGTAGAAGCGTGGCGCACACACCACCTTGCGCGCTTAATGCGCATGTCCGAGCTGCATGAAGAGCGGGAGAATCATCCCGACGACGGATGCGATGAGATCTCTCATCGACTTCTGCGATCGCTGAGACGACGATTCTCGTCCTTCGATATAGCCGTTCGCTTGTGAATCTCGCCTTGTAGGCTCTGCGTCGCTGTCTTGCATTGCGTGCATGGCGACATATCTGAGGGGCAAAGAAAGACCATGTTGTTAGTGGGAATTTGCACTACGAGGGGTTGGTTCGTACAGCAAACAAGAAAAAACTGTAAAAACTTACAAAAATGTACCCGCGGAGAAGAGTAGGAGGATGCCAGTTCTAAACTGCGTCCCCTTTTCATCACCCGGATAGCTAGCCATGGCAGTATGAGCAATAAGCCATGTCAGGAGCGCCCCCGCTGGTGCTGCCAAGCTGAATACCGCAAGATGCGCCCTTGCTACCCGGTTCGAAAGCCCCTGTTTCAACAAGACTGAAGTCAAGCCGAACGCCGCGGGGGCCTTGTGCACCATGATCGCGAAGAAGACGATGAAGGTTAGACTGGTACTTGAGGTCGATGCACCGAGCGCAACGCCGTCAGCGACGGAATGAAATACCAGACCCGTCGTAGTTGCGATGCTATGCGTTTGCCTTGTAGAGTTACCCATGTCCAGTAAGCCACCCGTTCGTGCGGGGGATACTCCTCGCCCCAGACCCGAGCTGAGATTGTCCAGTGAAATATGGTACGGTCTCTGTTGGGTTTTTGAAAAAGAGGTTGCGAACTGAGGGAGTTTGTCGATCAGGTACATAACGACAAACCCGCTGATGAGGGCCACGCCTATCCAAGCATGCGGTGAACCGGGTTCATCTTCCTCCACGGGCAATTCTTCTTTCTCGCTAGGAGGTGGGGATTTGGATTCCCCGGAGTCATTTGTAGAGTCTGGCACTTCAGCTTCGCTAGGCGGCTCAACCTTATCATCCTTTGGTTCATCCCTTGGTTCATCCCTGACCACCAAAGTATTTATAGACGGGCCGTGAAGCCATCGCACGTCAATTGCGTGTTCTGTAAGTTCCCTTCTCCGGTGTTGATGTGAGGTGGATACGGACGAGCTGTATAGCGTCTCGACGCCCTCCGGAATAATAACGATTAAGGATGTGCCAACCAGCAGGCCCATCCCAAGCGCGGATATAAGTCGCAATTGCGATGAGGATAGAGAGAAGGTGAGCGGGAGAGAGCCAACCACGAAGGAGCTGCGGGACACATAATGATACCAATTGTTAGGACTAAATCTGGAAAGAGTAACTTGGAAACATGATGGCTACTCACACTATGGCCATCACCATGCTCAGCGCGAGCAGGGTGAAGAGTCCCTCCATGGTCAACCACCAGTTTCAATGCGCGAGCGAACCAATTGTAGTGAGAGATCAGCCGGTGGAAAACATCGCGACAGCAGATCAATTCGAGGAGGGGTTTTTGGCGTAGTTGCGTACCACCGGGAGTATAAAAACACTCCGACTAGGTGGTCCAACTGGTCTACTATGCAGAACCAGTGAAAAGTGGAATTGGTGGAGGGGGAGTTAATTTGACAGCATGGTCTCTATATACATTATTTAATATTCACTGTCAGCTGAGAACCTTGGAAGGAAAGTTTACGGAAGACTATGGAAACCTTTAGTGCTGTTTAGCTAGTTGTATGCGAGACTCTGGATTTTCTGCAGTGTTTAACGACAGCAGGCTGGTATCTAATAGTAAAGTCGTTAAGGATATATTGAACTTCTGCCATCGAAGACGTCTCATAATACTCTGTACATAGTATACAGTAACAACTTCAATGTTGATGCGACCTCTGCCCAGGATATCAGTATAAGTCACGTGATACACTACCCGTGATAAGCTAGCCCAAAACAGTTAAATCAAGCATTCTTCTTGTCAGCCAATGATCGTGACGCGCCTGAGACGCGCTTCCTCATCTGCCGCGATTTCAAGACAATCAAACAGCCCATCTTGTCGCAAAGCTCATCTCACTTTGAATCCATACATCCGCCAAACATGGAGAGCTCAGTTGACTGTAAGTAATTCCATTGGTTTGCGCTATATAGCTTGGACCGTGATCGTTACCGGAACACCTCAGAACTGACATATTTGCCCTTTTGGCGTCGCTATCTAGGGAGCTGCGATGCGAACGAAGCTATCCATATCTCCCTCGTCCAGCCCGGTAGCGATGGCAAACTGAAAACCCTCTCTTCCTTCCAGCCACAGTTCACTTACCCCATATTCGGCCAGGAAGAGACCATATTCGGGTACAAGGGCCTGAATGTCCGTCTACGCTTTGCGGCGCATAATCTCAAGTCCAATATCAATATCGCCTACGATGAGAAGTTCAAGCCAATTGAGGATACTGAGGCCCTGGATTTAAATAAGACGTTGAAGCCATGGCTTCCCGAGGGTGTGTTGTTTATTCTTGCTTTATTCTCTGCTTCTGTGCTTCTGGGCTTCTCGAACTTCCTACTGACTGCTTTGGATAGAGTCGTTTGCTCCGCTCCCTGAGTTTGAGCAATCAGTTGTAAAAGACGAGACTGCGAAGGACTTCAAACCACCCGGCAAACTCGTCCATAGCTATTCGCGCAACCAGAGAAACTATGAAATATGGGCCGCTTCGTTGGTGGACCCAGAGGCCCGCCTGTTGCTCAATCGCATCCAAATATTCGTGCCCTTCTTCATTGAGGGGGGCACTCCCATAGAAACAGACGACTTTGACTGGACCCTCGAGCGCTGGACGATTTACTTTGTGTAAGTGCGCTCCTTTACCTTTCGTGTTTTTACCCACATTGGAAGCCCGTTCTCATCCGAAACTCCTACAGATATGAAAATCTCGAACAACCATCGCCAAGCGCTTCCCCTTACGCCTTCGTCGGCTACTCCAACACCTACAGATGGTACTACTTCAGCAATGTATCTGGAAAGGAACCCGAAGCCTCCGATAAGAAGCAGCGACCTACGCCCTCCGACGCCCCGTTCCCCTACCCAAATCAAATCTCTATATGCCAGCTCCCCGCGCGTCTGCGCATATCACAATTCCTCATCCTCCAGCCCCACCAACTAGCTGGTCACGGCTCCCAGCTCTACCGCACCATCCAAACCGCTTGTCTCGCGGATCCCACTATCTCTGAACTCACAGTCGAAGACCCCAACGAAGCTTTCGACGCCCTCCGCGACACAAACGATTACCACCTGCTATACCCCGAATTCACCAAGCGCAGCATCACCATAAACCCAGACCCGTACCCCAAAAACGCCTCCCGGCGCCAGGCCCGGCTCGTCCCGACATCAAAGCTCATCCCCACAGAGGTTTTGCGCGAGATGCGCACAACCTTTAAAATCGCGCCTACGCAATTCGCGCATCTCGTAGAGATGTACCTGCTCAGCCAAGTCCCGGAATCGCACCGGGGCTCTAGGCAGAATAGCGCACGGCTGCTGGTACAGAAATGGCGTGCCCCCAATGAGCATGATAGACGGTATTACTGGTGGCGCATCCTGCTTAAACAACGCTTGTACAAGCGCCATCGCGACTTGCTCATTCAGTTAGATCGCGACGAAAGGTTGGAGAAATTGGATGAGACGGTGCAGAATGTCGAAGAGGGGTATGAAACGCTGCTCAAATCATTTGATGTCAGGGGTAAGCCGAAGGCGGAGAAGGAGGAGGAGGAGGAGGAGGCTAAGCCTGAACCTGAACCCCAGGCGGGCGAGAGTAAGGCCGAAGAAGGAGAGGAAAAGCCGAGGGAGCGAACGAAGCGAAAATTCACTATCGCGGATGACGATGAGGATGAGGATGAAGGTCCCGCTGCAAATGGGAAGACAGGGGCTGCTGCTGGCGCGGACGAGGCTGCAGCGAAGAGATTGAAGACTTAAAATCTAGCGTAGAAAACTTGCTTCTGCGCATCATCGTTGCGGTCTAATTTTCCTTCCCCCGCTATGTTTCCCCCCCGTGCGATGCGAAATGTTCGCTCTTCGGAGGCTGTTTTCAATATGAACCCCATTCCTTCGTTCTTAGTTCTCTTCATCCCTTTCGTTGCTAGTTCCTTTCCTTACCCGCTTATCCACCCTTTTTTTCCCATTCCTGCGGTTTTACCGCCCCCCTTTTTTCCTTTTCATATTTGGAGGTATTGGTGTTCCTTTTTTACTCTCCTTTCTTTCGTGGGTCTGTCTATTTTACGCTTTTTTTTTTCCCTTCCTCCTAACGGTTTCTTTTCCTGGTTGGTTTTCACTCTCTTTTTACATGAGACCATTCACGCAATGTATGTACCCTATTAAGCTACTCCTTTTTAATGAGGAATAAAAAGAAAAAGCAAATTAAAATGAAATAAAACGAAATGAAATGAAAGTTCTTACTTTTTATTGACTCAACTTAAAAAAAAGAAAAGAATGGATGGGTAGCCATGTGTTTATCAGTGTGACATGATAAAAAAAGTGACATATTTGAATCCAAATACAAAACAGAAAGCAGAGGGCCATTACACACTAAATTAAAAATAGTGCTAAATAGCAAGAGGTATAGGGTGTTTTAAGTAAATAAAAAATTGCCTGGTGATTTATTAAATTGCAATATAGGATGTTTGGAAAATGTTTTACAAAATTCAGCCCAGCACACACATTACTTTTACATAGCAAACTACACAACAACGCCTGGCAATACGCCAGGTTTCTGTTTTTTTCTTTTTTCTTTTTTCTTCTTTTTTTAATTTACTCAGTCAAATCCAGCGTACAGGTCGACGACGATGTTTATTGCCGCGACGAGGATTTCGGCGGCGATTAGGATGATGACTATTTATTAGATTTCGCGTACGTTAGTCAAGCTTGTGTGCTTTAAAAAAAAAGGGGAGGGGGTTTCAAAATGGCGGTATATAGGGGAAGGAGAACTCACTAATCCACTCCAGATACTCTCCATGGCGATGACTCAACTGATCCTTCAACACCGCTAGCAGGTCGGCAATAACATCCAACCGCTCATTCAACAGTCCAACCCGCTGGTCCATCTCAAGATAGCTCCTTACAGCCTGATACACAGGATCCAACTGCGGCTCAGCCCACATGAGCTCCGGACTATCCAGCACAGACCCCTGGAGGTGGATATTAATCCGCAGAATAAACAGCTCGCCGATCTGCATGTTGATTTGGCGGCGCGTCATATTGACGCTGCCTGTCTGCGCGATCTGCGCGGGTAAAGGGGATGTGATGGCGATGGTTTCGGAGACTAGGTCTTCGAATAGGGAGGTCTTTACGGACTGTGCGAGTGCGTGGGATATGGCTAACTTGGTCATGTAATTGTAAGGGTCGCGCAGGGAGATGAAGTCATTGTATATGCGCGGCTGGTAGTCGCGCGTGTAGTAGAAGTTGAAGTTCTCGACTTGCATGTCCTCGGCGCTGAGGAGGGAGTTGGCGAATTTGGAGATTTCCTTGAGGAATCGCTGTTCTTGGGCAGGGGTCATGCCCCATATCACGACCGTGCCATAGTTGAAGAGGAAGACTTCAGGTGTGTGGATGGTGGTGTCGAGATTGGTGCTGTTTTTGTGCGTTTCGCTTATCGTTGCGAGAGGTTGCGAAGAGTAATGTGTCTCCCTCTCATGCGCATCGTGGCCATGCTCATCGTCTCGTAAATTTATGAGATCTTCTGACGGCTGATTTTGGCGATCCATGATCTCGATTTCGCTATCTGAGAAGCGCCGCTCTGTCGTCGACGGGGGCAGGGGATGGCTCGTCTGTATGCTTTCATCTGTGCGCGGTCTCGCTTGAGACCACCGCTTCACATCGTGGTCGTAGTTGTATGGCGAATACACACATTCATCAATGAGTTTGGGATTCGCCCCCCTACTCCTCGCGCGCCCCTTGAAGAACTTCATCACGCTTTCCAACCGATACGAATTTGCCGTGCAATACGCCGAGACGCGCGGGAGACGGTCCCTATCCGCTTTGCCCAATCGTGCCGCATCTCTGCGCGCAGTTGGCTCTTTTATCCGGGTGATTTGTGAATAGACATCTAGCGGGACACCCTCGTCGTCAACCTCTCCTTCCTCTTTCTCCCCGATCAGCGGTGGGTTCGGAAGGAGTTTGAGCTTCTGGGTGTTTTTTGTCGTGCGCTGGGGCCCGATTTTGGGTGCGGGAGAGCCGCTGGTTACTGGGGGCTGGCTGTGTCGGCGGCGGAGTTTGCTGTTTAGGGCGGTGAGAACGGGTGTGCTACCTGCAGTACTGCCCATGGACGGGGTTGCGGAGTGGAGTTGGCGCAGCGGATCGTTCACGCGAGCTGGTATCGATCTGCTGGTGACGATAGGGTCGAATGAGAGGGTCCGGTGTGGTCGCACGGCATGTTGTTGCGAGGTACTAGATGAAGGAGTTGGCCTGGGTAAGAGGGGGGTGTTTTCTGGACTTGTGGACGCCATTTTTGAAATTATGTGTGGGCAATCGATGAATCTGAGTAGATTGCAAGCTGTTAGAGTCACGGAATTGGGCAAAGAGATGCGGATATTGGTGATATGGATGTATGTTCAAATATCGACATCATCGAGACGTGACGATGAGATAATGCTGCAATGCCAAGACTCCGTGGAGCTTAAATAGCTAGCACGTGGCCCAGCTTCTGGTCGCTCTCAACAATACTCTACTATGTACTCATACATCAATCAACAATATGTCGAAGTTGGATTCTGCGCAGTTTGCTCTCCAGTGCAAATCCATTGGATTGATATTTGATGCAAAGAGCCATAGTGCCTGAGGACTCTATTCCAGCTCTCCATTGAACCCTGCAAGAGGACTAAACAGCAAGCCTAACCTTAAAGCTGGTTAGTCCCAACGTTCTTCTAACCTCCGGCATCACACTGATCGCAGCCAGAGTCACCACAATGAGGAGCTTGGTATCGTACTCAAGCTCCACCTACTGGATAGGCTTAATTCCTATTAGCGCTGGTCCTGGATGGCGCACTGGCTACGTATTTTTCTGATATCACTGCTGTAAATTTAACCTTTACAGCCTAGCCGCAGATATCAATCTTCTGGGTGCTGATGCAGGGCACAACTTACTGCACGATAGTTAAAAAAAAAAAAATTGCCGATACACAAGGTGCGTGAAAGAGCTGTCTCTTGGTCATATTCTTGTGGTGCTTATTATGTATGTATGCATGACATTCCTGTCTGGGTCCTTTGACAGACCGACCACCTACAGAAAGGTCTCAGAACACTGAACACTGAAATATAGTTAACTGCACATGCAAATGTTTCGATACAAAGTATTTTAATTTCCAATCCTGCGGCGCCAACCTCAAAGATACGAGGCACGGCCGCACGGCGAACAAAGGAAAGGAAAAAGAAAATTCAAAAAGGAGAGAGAAAAGGAAAAGAAAAAGCCACGCGGACGTTTACCAATTCCCTGGGAGCGGCGCAGCTCGCTGATTCGTGCTCTGCCCTGCGCCCGTTGGCATATCTCACGCCCATACATCTGCACGGTGATCGCTCAATAAAAAAACATTAGAACTTTATTTTCTAAGTTCTTAAGATGACTACATACTTCGAACGGTTCAATAACGATTATGGCTTCATTTCGGCATAAGATATGTCGTTTAGTGGAGTACAGACTTTCATCACCACACCATCATTCTGCTCTTAAGGGGTGAAGCCACATCGAGTACATTCATAGCAGTCGCTCCCTGCACAATGTCACTGCCAAGAACGTATATCTTACGATCTACTAAAGCTACGGACGTTCCATATCGAAGGACCGCAATAGGCGGTAAACTACTCCAAGAATTTGTTTCAGTGATCTATACATCCATCTGATTGGACCAAGAGCATCATTGGCTCTTCGATAGGGAAGCTGTGTGGAGGAGTGACCGAAAAAATTATGTCAGATACTAGCACAATATCGACAGTGCGCCAGCTGACACTGGAAATGTCACCTGCGAGACATATTGTGCTTTACAGAAAAAAAAGGAAAAAAAAAAAAAAACCAAAGCCGCACTGTCTTGAACTTGACGCTTTGGCCCAAAGTTCACATTTTCCCAAGAGTTGGTCTCTGGACCATACCTTCGTGACTCGGGGATAGCCCGCAGCCAGACCAGTGAGCGCGAATATCTTTCTTTCCATCGACAGATACAATGTTTGGGTGATTCACGCACGGGCAATGGATCATTAGGGTTCTAGACATCAAGCGGAATGTCATATACGAGGACGGTTCCTGCCGTAATTTTAGATTCGATGAGCTGCTTATTAAGCGCAACTGAGTCAATGGGATTGCGACTGCGCTGTGCTCTTTTCGTGCCGATCGAGATGTAGGAACGCTGTTTCCATCCGCTTGCATAGCATATGCGAAGAATTAGCTGGACTCAGAGGGGTATCCCTGAGAGTATGCATTGCCCCCCTGGACGTTGCAAGTATACGCACCTTGTCCTCATAAGGGGAACCGGAGTTAAGCTTCTAGTCGAGGTGCTGCAGCTGTCTTAGACATGCAACAAACACCCAGCTTCGATTCGCTCTTTCCATCTTTCCGGGAAAAGATCCACCGAGTTCCACCGATAGCTGCAAATTAAAGTCTCTCTAGTTCGGAATCTCGAACACCTACCCCTGGGGAGGGGAACCCTGATCCATAAATCACGCGTGCGGGTAGGGTGTGTATGGCTTTTGGAGTCTAGACAAGTTGATATCTTCTTCAGTACTTACGGGACCGGGAGCACCCTTGTTCTGACGGGCCGGAGCGCCACAGAAAATACGTGCATTGCCGCTGTGTTACGACTGAAGTCACGCTCGTTGGTGGCCAAGGTAAGTCCACCGGCAGCACCCGCGACCATTAGAAGAACAATAGCTTTGTAATCCTCCGCAACCCTATCGGGAATCCCATCAATCATCATCACCTACCGGCAGGATAAGCGAAACATGGGTTGCACACACCCAGGCGGGAGCGCGTACGGGCGGCTAATCCCAGCCAAGGTGCTGGTTTGGATACCAATCCCGGGCCGAGAGGCTCAACAGCTGAACGACTGATCACCGCTCCGTGGATCTCGTTGGTTCCCTCCAAAACGGTCCCCTGGCCTTGGGCCGGTACGCGGGTATACGCGGGTCTCTTATCTGAGAAGGCCGAAAGAGCAGAACTATTAGCGACAACAGAAAGTAGTATGTGCATAGTATGCTGATCAACAACGTCAGTATGCAGTCATCGCCCAGTTCCGACGCATACTCCCATCGCAAATAATAATGAAGCATTGATAATTCGAGTCTGTTTCCAGGCCGCTTGGCACTACTTGGCGGTGGAGGGAGCAGCGACCATGATGTCAATCACAATCCTTTCATCACACCTCTGGATAATAATACTCAATTAATCATACAGACATCATCCCAGCTCTGATGTCAAACTCGAAAATGACGATATTCGTTTGAGTTGAGAATCTTTGTTCCGCGGATCGCGATGGCGTCGCAAGGGACTTTTTCCTCGTTCACCTGCATATGTGTCCGTCACAAAGGTTCTACGCGAAGAAATGTCACATATTTCGCAGGCCTACAGTGAAATGAAAAGTCCCAAGAACAAATACTCAACCCCTTACATACACTACGTGCGGAGACCTGGACAAGTAAACACCTTACGCATCTCTTTGCACGAGACCATAGTCACCAATTCCTCGCTGTCGGGGAGATGGGGCTTATTGACAGTGTCGACTCTGGCGAGGCGTCTCTGTGTGCCTTGTGCATGGTGCGAAAAACTTGTACACCGTGGTTGCGCGCCCCCTGGCCTATCCTGGTACTGAATAACAACTTGAATCTTTGTCAATCGGAAACCCGGGTACATTTTTCTGATGCTCTTTTGCTTTATTATTTTCGCAGCGATCGGAAATGTATTGGCTGCTCGAGCTCCCCAGCGCCGCTAGCGCTCACCCTATCAGCTGTTTTCTGATATTTTCTTTTTCTTTTCTTTTGCTTTTTCTTTTTTTTTGGGACTCTGTGCGTGCCGTGTGCTGGCAGTGATCCTATTTGCCGTGCGTTATGCGGGAACTTTTCCTTGGTTGGCCCAATTTCCAGACATGGCTGGACCAGCAGGCCGTCCCCTGAACTTCTGCTGATGAAGGGTACAGCTATTATTCCGAATTCCCTAGAACTCTCTGTCAGCGGCCGTCGGACGGTGCTAACAAATGTATTTCGGAGTTTCTGGATGCTCAAAAATCTCGGGTCCGTGGGATCAGTTTCAACCTCTGCAAACCCTGTGTGGCGTTCAACTGACTCGATATGCATGGGAAAATGTACGATGCCAACAGATCCTGTTTTGCGTTTATTACGGAGTATATTTACGGAGTATTTGATTGACAAAGGACCCAGGTGCCGTCCCGGATCACCATATATAATCTAAATATTAGCCTCCCTGTTGGCTTCGACGGTGGCTTGCAAGTTGCCTGACATCTCCGAACATGTTTTATTTATCATCGAGGCCAAGACATTCGCAACGGCGTCCTTTTGTTTTCTTTACTCCTTCTTCCTCCACAAGGCCCCTGTGAACTGCTGCCCAGCTCAGGCTTGACCCTCAATATGTTGGACGTTTCTAGTGTGGTTGACAATCTGGCTGCGGCCATACATTCCCTCGGCTTGGGGTTAATCCCCATCGCACTAGTCGTTTATCTCATTCTGAGAAGCATTTACCGTGTCTACTTCCATCCACTAAGCAAAATCCCGGGTCCTAAGCTGGCTGCTATGACCCGTGCATATGAGTTTTACTTCGAAGTCATCAAAGGTGGACAGTTTATATGGGAGATGAAAAGGATGCATGAAGTATATGGTGATTAATACTCCCTGGAAATACATGCTTTTCGCCCTCCCCAACGGAATAATAAGATGGGTTATGGTTATTTGCTAATATTTTGGACTAAACAAAAAGGTCCTATTGTGCGAGTCAACCCTCGGGAAGTTCACATAATGGATCCATATTACTTTGAACAAATCTACAGCATTGAAAAACGCGAAAAGAGCATTCGCAGGTCGCCTTGTACACGGCACCCCGCTCCGCACTCGCCACACTAGGCCACGACCTCCATCGTTTCCGTCGCGGGATGATGAATTCTTTCTTTTCGAAACGATCGGTGGCGGTCCTTGAGCCCGCCGTGCAGGCAAAAATCGACCGGATGTGTGAGCGTTTCGAGGAAGCTGCTAAGGAGAAGCGCATTATTCCTATTAGTGCCGCGCTCGGTGCACTTTCCGGCGATATCATCTCCCAATATTCATACGGATGGAGTACGCACTTTATCGAGAACGAAAATTTCGAAAATAAGTTCCTCGATGCGTTGAGTGCTAACATCGCTGTGTGCCATTACATTCGGTTCTGGCCCTTCTTAGGCCCGCTGCTGGATTACGTTCCTGTCTGGATAGCCGAGAAGGTGGAGCCGAAGACAAAATTCCTGCTGGATCTGAAGCAGCAACTGTACGACCAGAGTGTCAACACCATTAACAACCGTCGCACCGATATGTCGAAGGGTTCCATGACTATATTCGAAGCGCTGAGTGACCCGTCAATCCCGGCTTCGGAGAGAGAACCTGGACGATTGCAGGAGGAATCATTTATCGTGCTTGTTGCTGGCACCGAGACTACCGCAAGATCCATGTCGACAGGTGCATTCCATATCATGAATAATAAGCACATTTGGAAAATGCTGAATGAAGAGTTGAAGACGGTGATGCCAACGCCTACCAGCAAGGCTTCTTGATCGGAGCTCGAGAAATTGCCGTATTTCGTTTGTCCCCCCCTCTTCTCTTATCCATGAACACGCCATATATGCAAACAAATACTCATACTCATATCCTTAGACTGCGTGCATCAACGAAGCCCTTCGACTTGGCCATACTGCGGTTATCAGATTACCCCGTATCGCGCCTCATGAAAGTTTGATTTACAAGGACTATGTGATTCCGCCAGGGGTAAGTTCCACACCTTTCTTTTTCCCCGCTTGATTAAAGCTACCAAGCAAGCAAAAACGTATCCTAAAAACTGAACTATGTAATACAGACTCCTGTCAGCCAATCACTCTATTTCGTGCATATGAATCCCACGGTCTTCCCTGACCCAGAGAAGTTTGATCCCGAACGCTGGCTGAAGGCAGCTGAGAATGGAGAGCGGTTAACCAAATTCCTCGTACCGTTACTCGTGGGACAAGGATTTGTGCTGGCTTGAAGTGAGTCAATTTCCCCTTCCCTTAGACATACATATAACAATACGTACTCACCATCTTCCCTTTACTCCAATAGTCTAGCACAGTGTGAACTATTCCTCACACTCGGAAACATTTTCCGTCGCTTCGAACTTGAACCCTACGAGACCACGTACGAGGGAAATATCCGCGTCACCCGCGATTACTTCGTCGGCGTCCCCAGAGACGAAGAAGCTGTTATCGTAAAGGCAAGAGTTGTAAGGGTCCTAGAAGACTAATAAGGATCTTTTTTTTTCCTTGTATGCTTTTAGGGTTCTTTTCGTCCTTCTTCTTTTTTCTTTCTTTCTTTTACTTTGTTTGATATTAACGTTTCCTAGTTATGTTTTCTCTTCATCTATTCCCTCTTTTTCTCTCTTTCCTGTTAGCTGGCATCTCATCTTTTGGTATATATTAATTTTTTTAATTTCCTTAATCTTCTCTCCTTTACCTTTTTTTCTTTCCCTTTGCGTGTGTCATTGCAGTGGTCTGTCTCTGGATTTGTACCCGGGCTACCATCATCTCTAACAAACCCCTCTTGGCGCGACTGAGCCCTCACAAGGACTCCTCCCTACAAGGCGATACATGCATGCACTTATCCATCTTGAGCTCAGAATATCTCTCATCTTTTTTATGTTTTTTCTTTTTTCTTTGTACTTTTGATTTTTCTTTTTGCTAACGATTCCCTTTGCATTTCCACTATATATCCTAAACCAATTTTTTTTCCTTTTTGTTTCATTCATCCCTTGTGTGTGTGACGATGGCGGTGGTTTTGCAAATTTGTCTGCACGTCCCAAGTAAGGGGCCCCCGGTTTCGTGGTCTCGGCTATGTATCACACATTCACCTCCCGTCTAACTTCCTCCCAATCTTTTTTCTCCCTACATTTTCCCTTTGACTTTGTTTCTTTTGCAGGACCATTTCCTTCTTTGGAAAAACGCAAACTACCACCTTCAAAATCCTGAACTAAAGATTGCGCGCTATATCCGAACGCACAACCCCCACCCCAAAGCATGCCTTGTTCCAACTATGAGAGAGGTTTTTTTCTTTTTCGGATTTTATACGCCGCTGCAACTGCTGCTGCAAGACTCGCCCGTTTCTAGTGTGGAATAAATATACCCCTTACCTCTCAATCAATCAATCAATCAAATCAATCAAAATCAGATCAAATCAATGCTTTATTGAAGAAAAAAATGAAAAATCAAATAATAATAAAGAATTGTAAAAAATAAAAAATAAACCAAGAAGATTTTTATAAAAAAGAGAGAAAATACCTAGCCCAGTATGCCATATTTTGGTCATTCTGAAAAAGATAAAAAAGGAGCCCATGCCAGTGGGCTTGACTAAACTTTGGTAATTGGTTAAACCAAGGTATGTAGTTAATACAGTGTGTTAATTCTGCAATCTGCCACACCAAAAATAAAATATGTCAAAAACAAGTCCGACTGATAAGACATAGACATAGACAAAGAAAACCCGGAATGTGCTAGATTTGTTTTCTTATTACCCCCGTATAGGTATAGAGGAAAGGAAAGGGGGAAAGTAAGTTATAAGTGCCGAAAACAAGTGTATCAAAAATAATAGAATAGAAAAGAGAAGGCTATAAGGAGATGTGTTTGCCTGCATGCTTCTTTGTGTATGTAACCTGCCTAACTAAGGCTCCTTAAACACCAAGCACCCGCTCTGCTCTGGCGTAGTAAAGTAAAGAAAATACCCCCCTGGTTGTTGACCCTACATCGCCCCGAAAAGACGGGAGTCTCTAATACCCCCTTCCTTACATATATTCACGCTCCACCAGTAAGTCCGAACAATGGTATATATAATAATAATAAAAAACCTTTCACCTCCTCAAGAACCCCGAAGATCCACCCGTCGTCCGTCTCAACCCCCCACCAACCACACCGCTCGTATTATTCTTCATCCAACTTTCCTTTACCCCGCGACTGGCCTTGGACGACTTTGGCGGTAGCGCACTCGCAAAGTTATTACTACTGCTACCAGTAGAAGGGCTGTCGAGGACGCGAATCGACTTCCCGGTGCCTAATCTGAGATCCCTAGGCCTCTTCGTCGTGCTTTCTAGCAGTTTGAATTTTCTGGAAAACGCTGTTGACGGTATAGCAGTGCCGACTTGTTCTGGGGGTGGAGTAGGTGGTCGGATGGATGGGGTGGAGTTTAGGATCTCGTCGGGGAGTAGAGCGGGAAGAGTTAGACGCGAAGGGATCTTTACGTCCATGGCCACGGAGCCCTGTAAGGTTGCGCTGCTCTCGGAGAGGAGGTCGTTGTCCTTGCTTGGTGAAGGAGGGGTTGGGTCCTTTGTAGGTACTTTGTTGAGAGCTTGGGTCTTGAGGCGCTGGTCACGCTCTCTTCGTTTGACTCTTTTTAGATGGCTGGTTCTGTATTGTTGGGAAAATGCATGTTAGTCAATTGAAAGTTCGAGCGGCAATTTGGCATGTTGAGGTAGGAGAATGGAGGGGGAAAAACGTACTTTTGCTTTACCTGGAGTTCTTTCCTGGCTATCTCCTTTATCTTCTTGAACTGCGTAGCATTGTCCAAGGCTTCAGGGGCCTCGTCATCATCACTTTCCTCCTCCTCCTCTTCATCCTTTCCAGAGGTCCCATTTGTTATTATCTCCACGACCGGCTTGAGATTTCGCCCCTCAATTTCAGGAAGCGCAGGTTCCTCACTATCGAATCTGACATGCGTAGACTTTGCTTTAGACTCGGGCTTCTCGACCACTTTGTTCCCAGGGCCATTAGCCACCACCGGCTCTAAGCTCTCATTACTCTCATCCATACCATCAACATTCGCATCCTCCACATCCTCGACGTCCTCCTTCGTTCTAGACCGTCGTCTCATCGATCTCGCACTTTCAGCAGCATCTAACGATCTCTTCTTCCTGCGCTTGGGCGACTGTGTTTCCCGACCACCTTCCTCTTCCGCAACGGGCTCAGCGGCAATCTTCCTCTTTCCTTTCGTAGAAGCAGTAGTAGTAGTCTTCGTAGGTTTCGGCGAATTCTTCACCGCCGCGACATCTACACACTCGGAATCCTCCGCGGGTGATTTCGAAAACACCGTCCGCCGCGTAGCTATCACCATATTAAGACGAGTATCTGACGATATACCAGCAGCAGGCGTAATAGTCGTATTTGTAGTAGTAGTATCAATCTCGTTCTCAATATCCTCCCGTTGTTGTTGGTGGTGGCGGTGGTCTTCTTCCAATATCTGCCCAGCGGTGTTATCCTGATCCTGATCCTGATCCTGTCTTCCAAAAATGCCTCTGGCAGCAGTCACAATGTGGGACAACATAAGGATAAGAAAGAGAAGGCGAAAAAAGGGGTCCAGCGGGACCTTGAAAATTGAGCCTTGGGGCCTTTTGGTGGTTGGTGGTGGTGGGAACAATGCGGGTCCGCCCTTTTTTTTTCTTCTTCTCTCGTTTGCAGCAGCAGCTTGCTGGGAACGGTGCTACTCCGCTTCCTTGCGCACTGGGTTTTTTTTAACTGGCGCGTCGGACGGTTCGGAGATTTGTTTAGCCGAGGGAGCTTGGGGCATCGGGATGTATGAGAAGACTGGAGAAGAGAGGAGCTGAGAGGAAAAGAGTCAAATTTGATTCTGTTTCAATGTTTTTTTTGTTTGCTTTCTGCCTTTTCAAGGTAATGTGGGATGTTTGTGGTACACAGTCTATTTCTTTTGATGCAGTCTCAGAAGCTGGGACTAATATTTACGCTAGAGAACTATGTACCCGTCCCGCCAAAGATATGTATCCCTGTTAGAGATTCGCATCAATTATAAAAAATCAGTAAAATACATATCAAGATTTATCAATCAGATGCACGATCCTATTCCCATCTCTAAGCCAATTCCAGCGCCCATACGCCATCCATACCTGACACAGGTAAATCGTATAGAAATCCCACAAGAAAAATCCGTACACCATAGAAACTCCCTTTCTCCAAAAAAAATGCAAATCATGAGATGGAATATACACTATGTCACCAGAAACGCCTCAGACTCAGCAATGCGCCTCCGCTCCATCGCCTCTTCCCGCGCAGTCAAATAGTCGTCTTCGCCAAGATCACTCAGCTCATCCCACATCTTATCAAACTCGTCCGTGTCATTGCCAGGCACAGCCCACATATTCTCTCGCAAGCGTTTGTTGCGCTCCCTGTCCTCTTCAATCCGCTGCTCGATCTGGCGTTTGTCGAGTTTGATCCCACTAGATCTTGCACTCCTCCCAGCAGCAGCACCTTCAGAAGAAGGGTTATCATCAACGGAGTCGAGGTCCAGGAGATGTGCCGGATGCGTCTCTCGCTCTTTGAGACATGCGTCGATTTCCTTTACGGTTTCTGCTTTCAGGAACGATTTGGATAGTAGCCCGTCTAGAACATGGCGGACGTGTTTGACATTTGCTGCTCCTGAGCCATCGGATGGAGCTACCGCATCGACAATTCGTAGGATATCACGCTGTATCATGTGGACAAATTCGAGGTGTTTCTCCTTCGTGGCCATGTCGCAGAGGTGCTCGATAAAGTACATGATGTTGGCGCGGATATTCATGTTGTTCTGCGTAGAGTTAGGAAAACAGGAAAAGAAAAACGGGTGAGGTAGAACGCAGATCGAGACATACTCTTTCAAGCTGCTCTAGAATACACGAGTGCAAATCCTCGTCCATATCCCGGTATTTGAGCGCATAGTGGGCGGCCTTTTGTGAGGATGTGACGGACGCGCTTAAATGTTGTAACTGCGTGGTGAAGCGCATGCGGACCTCGAAGGGGTCAGCCATGGTGGAGGGACGAGGATAATATATAAGGGTCAAGCATGAGAAGGTGTCTCATCATGCAGACACAGGGTGCACCTTAAGGGGCGGAAAGAGTGATTGATGAAGCTGTTGCAAGCAGCAAATAACAAGGCGGTGAGGGGCGGCATCGGAGCGGCAGAAAAAAAGCCCCCTCGCAAATAAGAAACGGCGATATCAGAATCAGGATACTTACACATCCACATCGACATTATCATTGAGCGCATAACAGCAGTTAGACACCTTATTAGAACCTGTTTTCGCAAATTTCCGCAACAATCTATTTTACAAAGCTCAACCATGTCTACAAACCCCAAGGTTGTCAGCGGCGACAGCCTCCATCTTCCCCGGAAGGAGGGGCTGACTCTCACAGTCCTAGGATGCGGTAAGTCAACTCGTCTATTCCCAAGAATTGGTGGCCCCTGCGCATTGTCATCTCAAAAACTTACAAGCGACGGTATGATAAGGAACCCTTGGAATGGCCATTCTGGCCGGCGTATTCGCATCGCTATGTGAAGGCAAAAGCCACTCCGCATACCCCTCCGAGTCCGGCACCGCAACACCCTCTGAAGCAGTCCCCCAAGCCCAGATCCCCGCACGCTTCATCGCCTGCGTGCGAAGACCAGAATCCGCAAAGCGCGTCCGCGATACCCTAGGCCAATACCCGCTCCCACTAACAGTCCTCCAAAACGAAAACATCAAGGGTGTGGAAGAGGCGCAGGTCATCATCCTCGGATGCAAGCCATACATGCTCAAGGACGTCCTAGACGTACCAGGCATGCGCGAAGCTTTGAAAGGCAAACTCCTAATTAGCATCCTGGCCGGTGTGCCCGCCGAGCAGATCGAAGACACCCTATACAAAGACAGTGATATCCCCGACGCAGACCGCTGCCGCGTCGTGCGCGCCATGCCCAACACCGCAGCCATAGTCCGCGAATCCATGACCATTATTGCAACGGCTAGCCCGCCCTTGAAGCCAGAGTGGGATGCGTTGATATCTTGGATTTTCTCGCGTATCGGCCGCGTCGTCACACTGCCACCTTCCATGATGGATGTGAGCACGTCTCTCGGTGGCTCGGGTCCCGCTTTTGCGGCACTGGTCCTTGAAGCTATGGCCGATGGCGGCGTGGCTATGGGTCTGCCTCGTGCGGAATCACAGCTCATGGCTGCGCAGGTCATGCGTGGCGCCGCGGGTATGGTTCTAAATGGGGAACATCCCGCTTTGATTCGGGAGAAGGTCAGCACGCCTGGCGGCTGCACCATTGGTGGATTGTTGGTGCTGGAGGAAGGAAGGGTCAGAGGCACGTTGGCCCGCTCTGTGCGAGAAGCTACTGTTGTCGCGAGCCAGTTGGGCAAGGGTATTCAGGGGGTTAATGGAACGCGCCATTAAAGCCGTTTTTCCCCTTCCGTTTTCCTGCCTCTCTCGATGTTTTTCTTTTTGTGCTCAATTATTTATTTTCTGTTATGACCCGATTGAGCTTTGATTTTTTTTGTTTTCTTTCTTTGCGCGGTTAGACAAAAGTCAAGTATAGACTGGATGTCATTATTGCATGTTTATGAACTTCAGATGAACTGAATGTATGTGTTATGAAGGGCCTCTTGTATTATTTTTCTCTATGATGCATGACTCCTATGGAAAATTACTCGCAACTAGAAACTATAAAAATGAATGAACACTTGCTGGTTACCACTTGGCTACTTCGTAAAACACGCCCAGGGACCGCTGACTATCAGTATCTGTAATATTTTCAAGATTTGTGTCAACTGAAGCCTGGGAATTATCTCACTGTGAAAAAAGTCATATTCATTACCAGCAAGAAGCAGAGTCTATTTCATCTATATGAGACCCATCGAGAAAAAAGAAATTAAAAAAGAAAACCCCGGCTCAATCCAATCGTTACAAAAAACCCAAAAGCCGATCCATTAGAGAAACAAGAAGATGAAAACCCCCCACAATGCACATATGAGGGGCAGGGAAAAAAAGAAAGAAAGAAAATAGGCCAGAACACACTATTTCTATAGCGACGGCCGCCTAGCATCAATCGGACTAAACGCCCTTACATGATCATGATCATCGTCATCATCAACCGCCAACAGACCCCTCTCCTCCTCCGCATTCCCTTCCCCCAGCACACCTGGTCCAGGACCACTGAATACCTGTGCATGACGCGCACCATTCGCGCCTTCGAGAATATACCAGAGGTCCTTTTTTGTCAAGAATCCCTCCAAAACACCTTTATTCACGAATAACACGTATCGAAGACCGAGCCGCTGGAACATTTCTAGCATGATCTGGAAGTTGGTGTGGATGTTTAGGGTTATGGGTGTTTGATCCATCCATGGTCGTAGGTCGAGGGTTTCTAGAGGGTCGGCGAAAGGTTGGTGAGAGAAATATGCTGCGGTTTCCGGGGTTAGGTTTCGCGAGCTACGCGATGTGGCGGATTTGAGGGCATAGGAAAGCTCGTTGCGGGATATGTAGCCGAGTAAGATGGGATTATATGCTTCCGCGACGACGGGAAAGCCGCGGTAAGAGGTTGTGGCGAGGAGATTGGTGAGTGATTCGATGGTGTGGCCGACGGCGGTGATCAGGGAAAGGTCGTTGACGCTGGTCATTACGTGGCTGACGGGGATGTCGGGAGGTGGGCGATCGTCGTTTCGATCGAGGAAGGGATACTCGTTTAGCTGGATCCAGGACTCGTAGATGCCGCGTTTTCCAAAGGTGTCACCGCACCATTTTGAGAGCATGACTGCGATCATTATGGGGATGACGTAGGTGAGTGCTCCCGTGAGCTCGAACAGGATAACAACGATGGAGACGGTCATCCTTGTGGCACCGCCAAGGGCGGCTGCTGCCCCTATGATGGCATAGGTACCTGGAGTGACGCATGGTATGTCGGGTTCGCAGTTGGCAAATAGGAAGAAATTTGGGTGTGCGGTCTGCCACATGTTGAAGGCTATACCTAGGGCGCGTCCGTACAATGCTCCAATTGCCAAAGACGGGAGAATGATGCCTGCAGGGATCTCTAACCCGAAGGTGATGGAGGTGAGGAAGAACCCGAGAAGTGCTGCAACAAGAAGTAAGCTGATAGTTGCCCAAGACCGAGCCCCGGTCTTGCAGAGCCCGAACTCATCATCGGTGATGTCGGCGCACTCGGCAAATAGGTAGTATACAAGTTCAGATAACTGCGCGCGCATAAATATATTGGGGAAGTTAATGATGGCGGTTATCAACGCCACGATTACAACTTCCAGAACTGGAAACGAGAACCCTCGGGACTTCCGCCATCTGGCGACTTTCATGTTGAGTTTAATAAAAAGCCCACCGTAGAAACCGCCGAATATGCCGAGAAGCACAAAGGGAATGATTTCGAACCGATGCCAACCTCGGGAATAGGTGACTTGATACAGAACGATTTTGCCTGTTCGGAAAGGGTTGAGAGCATGTAGGGTAACTGATGCAACCATGGCGCATACAAAGCTCTGCCACATCGTCTTGTCGGGGAAATAATATGATAGTTGCTAATGGAATGTCAACATGGCTTCAGTAGTAGGGTTCTCGTTGAGATTACCTCCAAGCTAAACAAAACCCCGCCGATGGGAGACCCAAAGGCCACCGAAATGCCTGCAGCGGACGCAGCGGATAGAATTTCACGTTTCCTTGCTATGGGGGTATATTAGTGCACAATCATTAGGAGCCACCCACAACCATGTTACCTTACCTTCATTGTGATTAAGACTTTTCAGCGGTTTCATGATCACATTCGCGCAACAGCACGCTACGTGCACTAATGGGCCTTCTTTTCCAAGCCAAAGTCCAGACGCTGACGACAAGCACTAAGGGGATGTAAGCTTATAACCCAAGATATGCGGAGCTGATTTCAGGTATTATACCAAGCCAAGCGATTTTATACCCAGGGTCCATCCGCCCATAAATTTCTTTATGACGAACCCGCCCAGGACGGTTTTGATTTCAGGGATACCACTATGTCGGGCGTATACTGCGTATGTCTTAACTAGAAAGCTGGCGCTTGTCGCAAATAGGATCTTTGATGGTTGTTAGCGGGTTTAGCATGCCAGGGGATGGGTGTCTGCGTACAGAATATAACGTGAAGAATAAATACTCCACAACGTATCCTCCACCTTTGCTAATATTGAAAGCTTTTCTCCATGGCACCCAATGCTGGCATTGTGATAGATCTGCGTTGGGAGTAAGCCGATATTCGTTTTCAGAGACGCCTGATCTTCCAACAACATACCATCATAACCCCAGCAGCAGAAGCTCCTGGTGAGATAGAATTTTCCGCCCTCATCACCACTTCTGCAATAGCCAGTTTTAATATCACCAAGCCAATTACTTGCGATGTCTATGCAGGCAGCAACGACACCGACAGCAATTCCAGTCGCAATCAAAACAAGCCATACATGACTAGCATCCAACAATTGGCGAATATAACCCAGTATGCCGCGACTGTGGGCATATAGATGTCGTAAACGTTGGCGCTCCTTTGTGTACTCAAATATCCAGTCGATTGCCGTTAAATTATCATAGCCGACTCGTCGACCCGGTCCCTCTACGTACCAGTCCATCGGGCCACCATGTTTACCGCCGTCCCATCCACTGCTTTGATTTGTATCGGTGCGCGAATCACCGTGCGCTGAAAAACCATTTGAAAATTGCGTAGACCGGTGATCTAATGGGTGAGACTGCGAGCGATGGTGGATACTAGGAGGTTGTGCGCTTGATTCTGCGGAGAACAGATTCTGAAGGCTGAACCGAGCTGGCTCTTTTTGTTTTCGTTTGAAGGTGATGCTTAAGAGGAACTAGTCAGTAAAGCGCATAAACTCCCTGGAGGCTGACTTACGGGTCATCTAGTGTCTCTCCCAGCGGATCTATCGAGAATCCACTATCATCTGTTCGGTGGCTTGTAGTCGCATTCGCCGATTCCCCGTTTGGAGCGCTGGACTGAGAACTGATGGGTGAATCTGGATCAAGGGACAGCAAATGGGCATTTGAGCCTGAAGCGCTCGGTGACATCGTCCGTCATGGAGACTCTGACAGATGCGCAGACAAAGAGCGCGGTGGTGATCGAATATCGCATCTGCCTATGATCGATGTAGTTGAAACTATGTCGCAAGTACAGAGTAGTTGTCCTCCGCTCAATGAGGCCGTGGGGACCCGCTTATTATTATTGGATAACATCCGTGGCGCAAGCTCCGATAATAATGCATTTTTATTGGCTAAATCAGGGCGGTAAGAGACGCTATCGTACACGCGCCACACCGCTTATCAGTTGGCAGAAAATGATTCAACCACAGAAAATTTCTCGTGATCGAGCAGAGCGAGATGATTTTGATATGCAGCTTGTAGAGGTCTTAGACGCCTCGAACTGCTAGCTAATATGCAGGAAATACCTATGAAAATGAGGGTTCCCGCGGATCCCCAATTATTACGACAGCTTCCCAATGAACTGGTGGAAGTTCTTCGTTCCAGCGCCAATCCATCGTCCTGGCTGGATGGATTAGCTCTTGCAGCTTTGAGGCCGCAATGCACGGAGAAAATATTTGCGATATATGAACCAATATTTGTGGATCTGGCAGCTCGATGGATTTTGTTGGATTCTCGAGCTTATTCAGTCCAGACTATTGCCGCATTTTCGCGGATTTTACCCTTTGCTCGACACCTGCTTACTTTCGCAAATGTTGTATCGAAGCGACATGAAGACCTATTGCCATTTTCGTCACTTGTGGAGGATGTCGATTTATATTCGCTGTTGCTTGCGATATTCCGACTCTTAAGCCTTGATTCAGACACTTTCTCAAAGCGAGTCTCTCCTGTTCGTCTACAGTCCCTTTTTCAACATCCCAGTCCAATTATTAGATACCTCGCAATACGATGTTTTTGCCTATACATGCGCGCCGCAGATGGCGCTACGCAGGACATGCTTGAAAAGTACATTGGCGACTCCATCATCGAGGGTGTATGGGAGGACCGTACTATTGACTACAGATTCCTAAGTCTCTGGGAGGAGAGAAGATGGTCTGAGCTTGGGAAGCAGATTAAAAAATCACGAAATTCTCGGGACGATGCAGAGACTGAAACGTGGATTCGCCAACTTCAGCAGAATTTCACTCCAAACACGGCCGCAATAGGAGGCGTTCTTCTCCCGACAGACAGACCAGAGCCCAGCATGGGATCATCATCTCTCGTGACGACTCCCACTGTCCGACAGAATCTTCGAAATTTGGCTTCTTCTTTACTCTCGACGGAGCCAATTTTGCTGGTCGGTCTGGCAGGGTCCGGAAAAACCTCCTTGGCCAACTATGCCGCTGGCGAGATGGGACAGGCTTCGACAATGATTACCCTTCATTTAAATGAACAGACGGATTCGAAGAGTTTACTTGGTGTATACTCCACGTCTACCCAAGCTGGCTCGTTCTCTTGGCAGCCTGGTGTATTGACAAAGGCGGCCAGGGAAGGGAGATGGGTCCTGATCGAAGACTTGGACCGTGCGCCTTCTGAAGTCCTTGGTCTGATACTTCCGCTCATTGAGAAGAGGGAACTCGTGATTCCTAGTCGAAAAGAGCATATCCGATGTGCAGATGGATTCAAAGTTATCGCCACCATGAGATCAACCATAAATACCGCAGGAAAGGAAATTACCCCAAGTGGTTCGATGCTAGGAAGCAGACTGTGGAATCGGGTGCCCGTGATGTCAATGGCTTTGGAAGAAATTCAAGATATCATAGCTCAAAGTTTCCCCTTGCTTACGCCACGTATGAACACAGTCATGGCTATGTATAGCAGTTTGATCACCACCTTTGAGACGTCTCTATCAAAGAGGAGCATTCAAGGACGATCTCCCGGCCTCCGAGATTTAATGAAATTTTGTGAGCGAACGGAAAGGCGGCTACGACGAGCTGGTTGCGAGACCGGATGTGAAGCCGTTTCCGATGGGATTAATGATGAAATTTTCATGGATGCTGTTGACTGTTTCGCTGTGTACCTTTCGAGTGAAGCTGCTCAATCGCTTATTATCGAAACTATTGCTGAGCAGATGCACATCTCCCCGCAACGAATGAAATACTGTTTATCTGAAAGAATCCCGACTTATACCGATGAGCCGAACACCCTTTCGATTGGAAGGGAGATATGTCCAAAGATGAAGCTAACAAAGGGAAGGAAATCAATCAGCAAGAAGACCACTTTCGCTCCTACCAGATCTTCCTTACGTACCATGGAACGGGTCGCCGCGGCGTTACAACTCTCGGAACCGATATTGCTAGTCGGCGAGACTGGTATAGGAAAGACGGCTGTGATACAGCAACTTGCCGCCCTATTAAACCAGAGGCTTACCGTGGTGAACCTGTCACAGCAGAGCGAAAGCACTGATTTACTGGGAGGTTATAAGCCTGTCAACCTTCGTTCACTAGCCATTCCTATGGTTGACGAGTTCAATTTGCTCTTTGAATCGACATTTTCGGCGAGAAAAAACCAAAAGTTTCTAACCTCGGTTTCAAAGAGTGCTGCTTCTGGTAATTGGGTTCGTTTGGTTACCATTCTGAAGGAAGCCGCTCGAATGGCTAGCGATGTCTTCAAATCAAAGCAAAACGGTACCGACGGTAACGGTGAAACTCAGTCGGAGCAGCCGTCAAAGAGGAGACGGCTCGATGACCCAAAATACGTGGCCTTACGCCAGAAGTGGGAATCGTTTACCCAAGAGTTAACCGAATTTGAAAGTCGAGTTTCCCAAGGCGACACTAAATTTGGATTTGCTTTTGTTCCAGGCAAGATTGTCAAAGCTTTGAGGAATGGAGAATGGGTGCTCCTTGATGAAATCAATCTTGCGTCTCCTGATACCCTGGAGAGCATCGCTAGTCTTCTCCACCATGGAAGGGATGGAGCACCCTCCGTATTGCTTTCCGAAGCAGGCGATGTCGAACGTGTAGTTGGCCACCCGAACTTCCGCATTTTCGGTGCTATGAATCCTGCCACTGACGCTGGAAAACGAGATTTGGCCCCTGGCTTGCGTTCTCGTTTTACAGAAATATATGTTCATTCCCCCGATACTGAACTTGATGACCTCCTCGGCTTGATTCAAGTTTATTTGGGATCCCTGGCTAGCAATGATGATACAGCTGCACTCTCTCTTGCACGACTTTACTTCGATACGAAAAAGCTAGGTCTGGAGAACAAGTTGACTGATGGCGCAGGCCAAAAACCTCATTTCAGCATCAGAACTCTGGTTCGCTCCTTATTCTATGTGAGGGAGCAAGCTCATATCTACGGCCTTAGGAGAGCGATATACGAAGGGTTTTATATGAGTTTCCTTACACTCTTAAGCCAAGGTGCAGAACGCCTGATAATCCCACTTCTCGATAAGCACCTGTTCGGGAACATGAAGAACGCAAGGTCCGTACTTGGACAAACGCCTAGAGCACCCACCGATGGAGCCTCGTACGTTCAATTCCGGCATTACTGGATGAGGCAAGGATCGTTTCCCATCGAATCGCAGTCTCACTATATCATCACACCTTTCATTGAGAGGAATTTGATGAACCTCGTCAGAGCAAGCTCAACTAGGCGGTTTCCTATCCTATTGCAAGGGCCAACTTCCTCGGGCAAAACCAGTATGGTGGAGTATCTCGCTAAGATATCTGGGAATAAGTTTGTTCGAATCAATAATCATGAGCACACTGACCTTCAAGAGTACTTGGGAACCTATGTTTCAGGAGAGGATGGCAGCCTCCGATACCAAGAAGGTGTCTTAGTCGAGGCCTTGAGAAACGGATATTGGATTGTACTGGACGAACTCAACCTTGCTCCCACCGACGTTCTTGAAGCCCTCAATCGACTCCTTGACGACAACCGAGAACTCTTTTTACCGGAGACCCAAGAAGTCGTCCATCCGCACCCGAATTTCATGTTATTCGCTACTCAAAACCCTGCTGGTCTTTACGGTGGCCGAAAGATTTTGTCCCGCGCTTTCCGTAACCGTTTTCTCGAGCTCCATTTCGATGACATTCCCGAAGGTGAACTAGAGTACATTCTGAAAGAACGGTCACAGATAGCGCCGTCGTTTTGCACCCGAATAGTCGAAGTCTACAGAAAGCTTTCCCTTTTAAGACAATCGAGCAGGCTCTTCGAGCAAAAGAACAGTTTCGCGACACTGCGTGATCTTTTCCGCTGGGCACTTCGCCGTGCTGACGATCGTGAGCAGCTGGCTATTAATGGCTTTATGCTCCTCGCGGAAAGAGTCAGAAATTCTCAGGAGAGAGCTGCTGTGAAACAGGTCATCGAGGAAGTGATGAGGGTGAAGATTGATGAAAGCGTCATATATGGTGCTCGGAATCTCGAAGATCACTTAGAGAAGCTATCGGCGTCGCCGCCCAGTGGTGTTATCTGGACGCGGGCTATGAGAAGGTTGCTGGTTTTGGTTTCGAAGGCCATTGAGAATAACGAGCCCGTTCTTCTTGTTGGAGAGACTGGCTGTGGTAAGACGCAGTTGTGCGAAGCAGTCACCGAGATTTACGGGAAGCAACTCCTTACGATCAATGCTCATGTCAACTTGGAGACCGGTGACCTCATTGGTGCACAGAGGCCTGTGAGAAACCGGTCGCAGATTGAGCATCAGCTTCGTGTGGATTTGTCTACATTGCTTAAACAAATTCCTAGCCTTGAAGGTACGGATGGTGCCTCAGTGGAAGCTATGATCCGTGTTTTTCCCTCTCTCAAGCCAGATCAAGTTCAAACGTGCGATCCTGAGCTATTAAATAGGATTCGAGAAAACACTATAAGAGTGCAAGCATTGTTTGAATGGGCCGATGGTAGCTTAATAACGGCCATGAAAACAGGGCGCCATTTCTTACTCGATGAAATTTCGCTCGCGGATGATTCTGTTTTAGAGCGGTTAAACAGTGTTCTCGAGCCCCACCGATCTATCCTTCTTGCGGAAAAGGGGCCCAAGGATTCATTGATCGTAGCAAACGAAGGCTTTCAGTTCCTTGCGACAATGAACCCTGGAGGCGATTATGGGAAGCGCGAGCTTTCTGCAGCCTTGAGAAACCGATTAACGGAAATATGGGTCCCTCTACTCTCGGAAGATGATGACGTTCTTCCGATTATTGAGGCTAAGCTCCTGTCACCACTGCCCAATGCACCAAAGGCAATGTTGGACTTTGCGAAATGGTTCAAAGACCACTTTCAAAGCACCTCCTCAGGCTCAATCTCCATCCGTGACCTACTGGCGTGGGTCAATTTCGTCAATACCTGTAAATCGCTTGATCCGGTTTCTGCGATGGTCCACGGTGCTTCTTTGGTATACATTGATACACTAGGCGCCAATCCTTCTGCGATGCTAGCTGCAGTGTCAGGAGATCTCGAGACAGACCGCCGTACTTGCTTGGGACAATTGGGTGCCATTTTTGAGTTTGATGCTGTGTCTACCTACTGGAGCGAAACAAGCATATCGGTCAGCGATGACACCATCAAGATCGGCCCGTTTTCTCTCGAGGTTGGTCCTAATTCTCGACGGGACCCAAGCTTCGCGTTGGACGCCCCCACGACGGTTGCAAACTCCCTAAGAATTGCCCGTGGACTACAATCAAGCAAGCCTATTCTATTGGAGGGCAGTCCTGGTGTTGGGAAAACCACTCTTGTTGCGGCTTTAGCGGATGTCCTCGGGGAACCACTGACGCGAATCAATCTTTCGGATCAAACAGATTTAACTGACTTGTTTGGTTCTGATGTTCCAGTGGAAGGATCCGGTATGGGTAATTTCGCCTGGAGAGATGCGCCTTTCCTTCGGGCAATGCAGAAAGGTGAATGGGTCCTCCTCGACGAGATGAACCTTGCTTCCCAGTCAGTACTAGAGGGTCTAAACTCATGCTTGGATCACCGGCAGCAAGTGTACATCTCCGAGCTCGATCAGACATTCAAACGACACCCGAATTTTGTACTTTTTGCAGCACAGAATCCCCATCATCAAGGCGGCGGAAGAAAGGGTCTTCCAGCATCTTTCGTGAATCGTTTCACAGTAGTGTATGCAGACTCATTTAGCCGAAATGATCTGCAAATGATTTGCCAGAGGATCTCACCCAATGCGCCGCAAGATGAAATTGAGAAACTCGTGGGATTTATATCCGCTCTTAACCATACTGTGCAGATCGACCGAACTATGGGAACGATTGGCGGACCTTGGGAGATCAATCTTAGAGATATTTCGAGATGGCTTAGGTTACTGGAAAGCACTCCAGTCAGAGTACCGCCTGCTCAGTTTCTCGATGTGGTTATCAGTCATCGATTCCGCACTGTCGATGACAGGAGTCGGGTCTCTGCTGTATATGCTCAACTGCTTGGCGCGGTTCCCGATTCAAAAAGCTACTTTCACAACCTCACCCCAGACACATACCAAGTTGGACTCGGATTGCTACGACGAAATCGAATTACACAGAGCTCGATTGATCCACATATGAGCCTAGTGACACGCGACCTCCCCGTTCTCGAGTCATTGATTCTCTGCATAGAGCAAGGATGGCCTAGTATCCTTGTCGGTCCATCAGGATGTGGCAAAAGCTCGCTGTTGAGGAAGCTGGCTGCTATGAGCGGAGCGAAGCTTGTGGAATTGGCCTTGAATGCTGATACAGACACCATGGATCTTGTTGGTGGCTTCGAGCAAGTGGACAACGCTAGGCATGTTCTGAGCTTTGTTGACGAATTTTCCCAATTCCTGCGACGGCAGATTGTCAAGGGATGTAGCGTTGAGGAGGCGTTTGAGCTTTCTTCAGACCTCGTGCAACTCTATCAAGCCTTGCAAACCAATTCGCTGACCCTGGAATCTATATATTCTTGTCTCGCTACGCTTTCTGAAAAGGCTCCTAACCTCGGGGTTGATGAGTTTAGAGATCGTTGCGCGTCTCTCCTGAATAATGACGCTTCACGGGTAGGGTTTGCGTGGACCGAAGGCCTTTTCATTCAAGCCGTCGAACGAGGCCATTGGGTCGTCCTTGACAACGCCAATCTTTGCAATTCTTCGGTGTTGGATCGACTCAATTCGCTCATGGAGCCGAATGGAACCCTGATCATCAATGAGCAAAGAACGGGAGATGGGTTAGCAAAAGTCGTGACCCCACATCCTAGTTTCCGACTATTCCTTACAATGGATCCTCGCCATGGAGAGCTCTCGAGGGCAATGAGGAATCGAGCTATTGAAATATGCTTCCTTGCTTCGACTGATGAAATGGTTTCTATTCCCCATGGTATCACATATGCTGCAGAATCTTCTACGTACCGTGTTCGTCCAAGTCAAGAGCTTCATGAAAGTGAAGAACAAGATGGCGAAATCGAGGGCGCGTTCTGCATTACTTTGGACCATTTGTCACGGAACGACCTCGATAGAGTCAGTGGCTCATCCAGCTCTGTGGATTTGTGTGTTTCTACAACGCCCGTTTCCGATGCTACGACGTCGCTCAGTCTCTATCAGAAATTATCGGTGGAGGGCTTGCTGCGGAGATCCCTGGGCGACTTCGAGACTGTCCAAAATGGAAGTAGTGGCACACAGGTCGATTCCCGACGTAACTTTGAGGTATGTATAGATCCATCGATTGTTGTGTTGTCCTCCACTAACACTGTAAGCAGCCACTCCATCCGTTAGTTAACGAGCCTGGGCTCTTAACAAATGTCAGGGCGGAATCTCAGCAAGAAGTTATTCGTTTGGCTAAGCTACAAGAGCTCCGGATGAACGCTCATGGTTTATACGGAACGTTATCCCGACTGAATGAATTTGCATTGACAAAGAAGCCGTCCGAGATGACCCGTCTAGAGCGCTCAATGGTGTCTAGTAGGATACCCGCACTCATGAAAGAGACTACTCAGCCGCTTGCCCTTTTCCTTGCCAGGTGCGTGCAGGCTTTGCAGGACTTGCTCGTAGTATCAAGCGAGGACACCCTACAAAACCCCAACATTGTTCCCGCCATTTCTTCCATCCTTGATTACTGCTTAGATGTCATTCAAACCGCACAATGTACCGATTTCGATGAAGGAATTTTCCAAACGTACCTGCAGCTTGGGAGATCGATTTACTCGGAATTCAAACATGTTAACCCGGATTTGTTCGAAGTGTTCTCTCGATCTTTGGATGCGTTCCGCGCGAATTGGGGCTTGTCTACCGGCCAGAGTATGCAGAGAATGTGGGAACGCTGGAGGCCAGCTACCCCACAAGATGCCGCCCATTTGCAATTGATGCTGGAGCTTCAGCAGATTGCTTCACGGTTTGACAAAATTATCCTGAAGACAAATTTGCCTATTGAGCAACTGAGCAAGCTGCGTCTCTCCTTGTTGAATGCACAGACCACTATGCTCTTCGCTACAGAGGGCAGTGGATTAATTCAGGTACGTACCAGGTAGAATATTCATGTCGACCTCTTGCTAATTTTCCTTGTAGGACCTTGGCAACGTAATCGATGACCTTGAAAGTCGTATTCAAGAGGCCGATTCAGTCTCCAGTCCATACTTTGCCACTGAATTTGAGGCACTGTGCCAGTACCGAGACTTGATTGAGAACAACTACGGTGCTACAGATATTAGCTCTTCCCTGTTGGGCCCTCTAGAGCTACTCGCTGGTCGGCCTTCTCACCCACATGATGTTTCAACTTTGAACAACGCTGTTCCAGAGCTTCTCTCCAAGATTTCGCGATTCTCTGGTTTCCAGAATTCATTCAAGCAGCCCTTTGCCCTTCAGGGGACGATATCCCTTTCTCTTATCGACAGGTTAACAACCCTAGGAGATGTGCCTCTGAAGGCTATGGATCTGTTAGGCTCAGAGTTGCAGATTATGGCTCACGGGTTGAGTTCCAGCTCGCGTGAAATCAGCGTCGATCAAATATCCCTTCTTCAGGAACAGTTAACTGCTCTCCTTGAGGATCTACTACGCTGCCATATGGACCTTATTGAACCCGAGTCGTTTGGACACGTGATATCGACTTTAAAGAGAAGTATCAACCAAGATCACGCGGATCATTTGAGCCGCAAAGAAATGTCCAAATTACACTTGAATGATAGCCTAGAAAGTGGTCATTACTTCAGAAACATTGCGTCTGGAATTCTAGGCGAGTCGTTCTCTGAATTAGTAACCAACAATGGAACAGTGGAGGACAAATACCATCAAGCTGGTCTAGCTTGCGTTAAACTCGCCATTACTTGCTTGCAGCTCTTCGTTCCAAACCGGCCGTTCGATCCATCTTTAGGTTTGGCTGTTCAACGTCAACGATATTCGCAACGTATCTCGGAAAAGACGCAGAAACGTCGTGCTCTCCAGGTCTATGAAACGCATTTCTCTGGGCAGAGCTCAAGCTTGCGAATCAAACTAGTCGACGTGGAACTCCAATTGCTAGGAACTGCGCCCCCGCTACCTCCAGTTACCAGGCCACAACCATCGCAATTGGGCGAACTTCAAGGAGAGTTCACCAATCTGTTGAATTCTGTCTTGAACAGGATTAATGAAACGGGTCTACTTTCCAAGGATGCGCGGGATACATTTGCCAACGACCAGTGCCTGCTTCTTCAACGAAACGTGCGGCAAATATGTCATCGACTCGCCGAGAACTACAAGGCATATGATGACATTGTCATCCCGGTCGTTCGCTTCCTGGAGCTACTAGATCTTGGAATAGGCTTGAGTCAATGCTCAAGTTCCGAATCTAGCTCTCGGCACCAGTTCATTCATGCCGTTAGCGAAACAACCCCCTTCCTCGGCAGTGACGGCGTCGATCTGTCCAAAATACAGCAAGTGGAGCCTCTGTCATCTATATCTGACAGTATACAGCTGGAAATACATAACCTCTCAGTCCTAAGTACTTCCCAAAACACCAACCCAGATACGCTAGCTCACTCCTCACATCGACACATTCTTCGCGATTTACTTGATCGGTTCTATCGAATCTGGAAAGAACAGTTGAAATCGGATCAAAAGAAGGAAGCCGAGAACACATCCCTGTACCGTCATCAAGGATCATTTGAGGACGAGCAGGAGGCGGACGATAATGAGTTCCGTGAGCTTTTCCCGACATTTGAAGGGGAAGGCGAAGGTAGCAACATTTCTGCAACGGCTCAACTCGACACCAGCAGCGTCTCGTTGAAACTTTCTCGTCTTCTTGGCGATCTATTCTCTACTACCGATAAACAGTCCAGGCTGATGCAGCTAGTAAAAGCTTCTGCGAAGCTACTTGGGACGAGGCTGTCTAGGGATTATACGGTGCTCACCACAGCGCAGCCAAAATCGCACCTTTCTGGCGCTATTCTGCTATTGGATGAAGCGATCAATCCACTTCAAGTGACATCTTACAATTTCTACATCGATCCAAATCCCGTAGAAGTCAAGAAGCTTGCAGAACTTGTCAAGACGATCCGGTCACGTTTCTACCAAATTCAACAAGCATGGCCTGAACACGCAACTCTAGGGGATGTTATCAATTGTTGTTCTGAGATCTTCCTGTTCCGGCACCAAGAACCTCTTGCTAAATTTATCACCAAGGCAGAGAAGCTTCATTCATTCATTTACGAGTGGCAACAGGTTGCTAGCAGCGAGTACTCTGCTGCTCAGGTTTATAACGATTTGACCTCGTTATTGATCAGTTGGAGACGTCTTGAGCTGTCTACGTGGGGTCGACTTCTGGATATCGAGAAAGAGAAATGCGACCAAGATGCAAGCGCCTGGTTTTTCATCGCATATGAAGTTATAGTTGCAGTCCCGTGCCAGCTGGCGTACGAAGGCCAGGAATTGTCCGATCACCTTGAACAACTTGTCTCGACTCTTGAAAAGTTCCTTTCTTCCACGCTAATGGGTCAATTTGCGCCTCGGATACATCTCATCGAGAACTTCAAATCTCTGCTGCAGCTCTATGTTCCGGACTTGCTAGAGCTCAGCAAGGTTGTATCAGCGTTGAATAACGTACTTTATCACTTCAAGCCTTTTGTTCCGGTTTTTGACAAAATATTAAGTGATGGTCGACAGCCACTAGAGCGCAACATCCAGGAGGCGATCCAGCTCGCGAGTTGGAAGGATACGAACATTACCGCCCTTCGTGAAAGTGCACGACGGTCTCATTATAAATTATTCAAGACTGTACGGAAGTACCGAGCCGTTCTAAGCCGAGCTTCGGATGGAGTCCTAGCCAGAGGTCTACCGGAAGGGGCCTACAAATCGGATGTGCTGTCAACTGGGGCCCTGTTATCACCGGAATTGTCAGCTGATACTCTACAAGCTTGTCAGGATAATGTTCCCATGTGGGAGCAAAGAGCTGCCCGATTCAAGGATCCTGAAAATTCAGTGAAGAGCATGAAACGCGTGTATGAAAGTGCACTATCCGACCTACAAGCCCCAGATATTCTGGACACATTCATGCGCGATGTTATTGAATCGATAAATGATTTCAAGTCCAGCACCCCAAAGACACTAACGGAGGAAAACAAGGAGGAAGTCCAGCACCTCAAAGGCCAGAAGCGACGATTCTACGCGGAGAAGTTGCGAACCCTGCGACATATGGGAGTCCGTTCCAACGTTGGGACGGATGCTATCGACAACCAACGCTCGATTGCTGTGATCCTTTCAACTACTCAAGCCTTCAATTCGTTCGAGAAATTCCCTCATCTTCAAAATGCTGATTCCTACTTTCACCGGTTCTTGGAAGTGGTACAACCTGCGCGTGAGGCTTCTCGCACATATTCCGAGGATCTGAGCAACGTGGAAGTTGCAAGAAGCATTGGTTCCGTGGAGGGACTGCTCTCTTGGATATTGAAGCAACGGTCTACTTTGGCACCACGTCTGAACAATCTAGCAGACGTCGAGTCTGCTGTGGCCCAAATGAAGGATTTATCAGACCTCAGCCTTGGTAGTGTGTGCAAAGCTCAACATAGCGCACATAGCCACAGAGATATTCGCGGAACATTGAACTGGCTCTCTACGATCATTGGAGTCTGTATTACAATCATCCAAATTCACGAGAAATTTGCTCGTTTGGATTCGTCCTCTGTTGTGAACAGTTTAGCGAGTTGGAAGGACCGGGTGAACCAGCAAATTGTTGCCATTAAAGGTCTTACATCACTGCCTCGAGGATTATCATCCACCATTCACGAAAAGTGCCTAGCAGAAGCTCAAGTAATGCCAGCAGACATCAAAGCCGATGTTCTAGGATGGATCGATGCTCGCCCGGAAATGGCATTCGCCCTGGAACAAATACTTCATTGGACTGAATCTAAGCAGTCGGAAGATGTAGAACTGAATGGCGTCGAAGCAAGCCGCTCCGTTCAGGACCTCGATTCTTCACTTCTAACTGCGATGGACAAGATATTTGTCACACTCCAAAGAATCAGCGCTTCCCTTTCGGCCTCTCCTTCATCGACGGAAGACCCTACTTGGCTAGTTAAGGCAGATCAAAGCATGTCAAAAGCTCTTGCGGAGTTGCACATGGCGGAAATTGCAGATTCTATCTCGTCTGTCTTATCCCACATCCAATACGTCTCCGAAACAGAACCGAACAACCTTGTTTCTATTGCTGCCGCTGTCTCCTCGGTACTCCCTCTCGCTCAGCAGTACCAGGTAATATGCACCGATTTGCTGCATCGGTACTGCTCCCTGCATCGTGAGATGTGCAAAATGTCGTATATTCTTGCGAAGTCATTTACGCAAGTGGCTTCGGAGGGTTTCTGCAATCCACATGAGAGCTCAACAGAACAGGATAAGAACGAGAAACTAGAAAGTGGTACCGGTTTGGGCGAAGGCGAAGGCGCAGAAGATATCAGCAAAGATGTTCAGGACGATGAGGATCTCACAGAACTAGCCCAAGAAAAACAGCAGGATAGTGGAAAAGACGAGATAGAGAATAGCAAGGATGCTGTTGATATGGACCAGGAGGAACTTGAAGCAGAAATGAGCGACGTCGAACAAGAAGAGAAGGACGGTTCGAATGCATCTGATGGTGAAGAAGAGGAGGATGATATCGATGAGGAAGTAGGAAGTGTTGATGGCCTGGATGCAGGAGCTGTTGATGAGAAGTTGTGGGACGGAGAAAACGAGGAGGAGCAGAAGGACACAGAGAACGACCAAGGAAAGGGTGAAAACGAATCCGAGGACAAGACCGCGGCGGCAGAACAGAAGAAAGAAGGACCTGACAAGGAGAATGGTGAACAGGAAGAGAGTGATGACGAGTCGATGGAAGCTCCTGATGATGAAGCAGAAGCCGTTGGCGGCCGGGAAGAAGAGGATGTTACTGATCCTTATGCTAAGGAAGAACAAGTTCTAGACTTGCCTGAGGATATGGAACTTGACGGCCCTGATAAGGAAGAAAATGTATCAGATGAGGATGAGGATATGGATGGCCTTTCGGATGTTGACAGCAAATGGGAGGGTGAGGCGGATGTGCCTGAAGACTCAAAAGACGAAGACTTCCCCGCCTCGCCTGACCAAACCGATGCCGAGGCCGACGAAACTGTGGAGGAATCTAAGGAGGATGATGCCACTGCTGATGGTGAAGAGACCATTGAAGAACAAGAGCCGGAAACGGCGCAAGAGGAAGAGGAGGAAGCTGCTTTGCGAGCAGAAAAGGATGATAATGATGCTGCTCCAGAGAACGTTGCAGAAAGCGAAGCTGTTTCCGGTGGCCAAGGTGCCGACCAAGACCAAAACGAAGAGATGGGCACTTCGGGCGAAGCTACCCAGCCCAGCGGTTCGAAGGAGCAAACCGACCAGCAAGACCAGCAAATGAGCGAAGTCGACGAGGCAGAAGAAGGGAAACAAGCCGATAATGCAGCCGGTGGACAGAATGACGACGCCGTTGATGATTCCCAGGCCCAAGCGTTCAAGAAACTTGGTGATATTCTAGAAGAGTGGCACAAGCGCCAACAACAAATCAAAGAGGCATCTGAAGAAAAGGAGCAACAGCCGCAGGAAGAAAACCAGGATATCAATATGGAGGACGCAGATTTCGAGCACCTGGCCGATGACCAGGATGCCGCTGATACCCAAGCCCTTGGCCAAGCCAACGAAGAACAAGCCAAGGCGCTGGACGATAGTCAAGCCGTGGAATCTGACCGCAAGCTAGAAGATGGCGAAGCAC
Organism: Polytolypa hystricis UAMH7299; assembly: GCA_002573605.1. Taxonomy (NCBI): domain Eukaryota; kingdom Fungi; phylum Ascomycota; class Eurotiomycetes; order Onygenales; genus Polytolypa; species Polytolypa hystricis. The sequence goes on from PDNA01000080.1 coordinate 114,996, forward strand.
TCCCTGATGCTGCTGAGCCTGAGAACATAGTTGAGCCACCTTCCCTGGAAGATCATATGCAACTGGAGCAAAAAATCACCCCACTCGACAATAATGCACCAAAACCTTTTATTGCAGGTGAAAACCGGGCGGATCTTGACCCCAGCGACAAAGGCGCGCAAGCTGAAGATTTAGCCGACGTCGATGAGGTTGACGAGCATTTATCCGCCCTTCACGTTTCCTCTGAATTAGCACCCTTAACCTCACCTGAAGAAGCTCGACGGCTCTGGTCTCATTACGAATCAGTGACCCATGACCTTTCGCTCTCATTAACAGAACAACTTCGCCTAATCCTCGCACCTACCATGGCAACCAAACTGCGCGGCGACTTCCGAACCGGCAAGCGTCTCAACATCAAGCGCATCATCCCTTACATCGCGTCTCAATACAAGCGCGATAAAATCTGGATGCGGCGCTCCATCCCCTCAAAGCGCAATTACCAAATCATGCTCGCCGTCGACGACAGCAAGTCCATGCTCGAAAGCGGCAGCGGCCAACTCGCCTTTGAAACCCTCGCCCTCGTCGCAAAGAGTCTCAACATGCTCGAAGCCGGCGATTTGTGCGTGGTGAGCTTCGGCGACGAAGAACACGCTCGCGTGGCTCATGAGTTTGGCAAACCTTTCTCCTCGGACGCGGGCGTGCATATCTTCCAGCAATTCAGCTTCAAGCAAACAGGCACCAACGTGCGCAAGCTCATCGCCGACTCGATTGCGCTGTTCCGCGAGGCCAAAATTAAGCAGTCGCGATCTAGCACGGGCGGCGATTTGTGGCAGTTGGAACTCATAATTTCGGACGGTATATGTGAGGACCACGAGACGATTCGTCGTTTGGTTCGACAGGCGCAGGAGGAGCGGATTATGATTGTCTTTATCATTGTTGATGCTGTCAAGGGAAGCTCGATTCTCGATCTCACGCAGGCAAGCTTCGAGCCCGAAGGTGGCTCGGGAGAGATGAAGTTGAAGATGAAACGGTACTTGGAGGGATTCCCGTTCCCGTACTATTTGGTCGTGAGGAATGTGTTGGAGTTACCTGCCGTTCTCACATTGGCGTTGAAGCAATGGTTTGCGGAAGTTGTTGATATTGCGGGATAGGATGTGTACATCATATTTTGTTTTGTGTTTTTGTGTTTGATTGTATTTTCCATAGACTTTTTTTTCTTTGTTTAGGCGTTCTGGTGGATAAAAAGCAACTTTGTTTTCTTATTTTTGAGTGAGTTTTGCATGTATATAAGTTCTGCAGTAGAATGCTGCTGTGAAGTTTTATCTATTTGAGAAGTGTCAATGATAGTTGAAATATTTAATCAATAGTCTTCGTTCAGAGAAAGCATATTCCTGTAACATTAGCATTAATCCCAGCCATATCACAACTCAGCACATAAAATGATATTTTTTATATCGATCTTCTGACTTTGCCAAGGCTTTCAAGTTGTGCTTATCAGACAACTTGGCAATCTAATCTAATCTTATCAATCTTATCTGATAAGCTCTCTATCTTCTTTTGGGCACAAAGTACCAAGACCCCTTTAAGCTGACAATAGAGTGTATACATGTCCAACACCCAAGACTACGTCAAGCTTCAAAAACAAAGAAAGAAATGCTCCCAACTCCGCAAGTAACACAGTATTAATTTTGAACAGCAGCAGAAAATAGAAAATATCGACTGAAAAAACCCAATGCTCCATCCACAGTCCAAATATCTCGACACCCAACTACCCAGAAATAAAAAACATCATATACCACCAGCCTTTCAAAAAAGGCCCCTATTCTCTACCATCCGTACCTCGACCCCGCTTCCTTCCTATTCCTCCTCCCCGCGGCGAAACTCTCCTCCAACGCCTCTTTCTGATTCGACACCGCATTAACCAGCTGCTGCAAATTATGCTTGCCGGGCGCAATGGATCGGACAGGGTTATGGCTGTGGGCCGCAAGTTCCTCCTCCGACATCCGCGCCACGTAGTCCGCATTTGCTTTATATTCGTGCTCAGTGTTGAAGGTGACGACTTTGGCGTTGGCGAATTGTGCGGCGGCGGCGTCGCGGTTGCGGCCGAAGAGGAGGCGCATTTCCGAGGAGGAGAGGTTGAGCTCGTTGGCTATGTTGGCGAGATTCTGGGGCCCGCTGGTGGAGGCAGATGAGGATGTTGGATGTTCGGGAGTGGCGTCTTCTGGTTCAGGGCCTTGAGATGGTGATTCGGATGGATTGTTGTATATCAAGGGTGTATACGTGGTGGCGGCGGCTGGGAGGGATGGTTGGAGGGTATCGGTTTTCTCTTCACTAGACAGTCCGAAAAGATTGACTGTCTTTTTCGCAGGAGCAGGCACTGTAGTCTCTGCTCTAGGAGGATTTGTAGTTTGCGATAGCTTTTCTGAGCTTCCCGCTGATGGGACTATTACTGCTCTCTTCTTCTTCGGTCCATTCCTAGCGACGGAAAGCGGCTTGAACATCATCGCATTCCCCTTCAAGACCACGGGTTCCTCTTTCTTCTTCTCCGACACAGGTTCAGCACCCCGATCGTCAGCCTTGAGCCCATCTCCCCCGTCCCCAACTCCATCCTTATCCCCACCAAACGTATCCCTCCTCATGTTCGCGTCCGCCGTACGATCAAACCCCGGCGTCGCACCCGTCTTCAAACCAAACGGCTTCCTCACCGTCGTAGACGCGCCATCTACTGCTTTCCTCGTAAGACCCGCTCGCTTAGGTGCGGGAAGTAGAGAATTAAATCCTGAAAACGCCCCGCCGCCGCCTCCGCCACCGGCACCGATTCTTGGTTTTTTGCGCGCCGGGCCATCATCTTCTCCTCCACCTTCGCCTTCGCCTGTTGCCGATTCCTTGGGGGAATCGCGTAGATTTACGAAGATCTTGCGCCGGTTGGCACGATCGACGACGGGTTGGAAGGATGTTGTTGCTGTTGGTTTTGTAGGTTGCGATGTATAAATAGGGGGAGCTGGTTTCTGGGTTGGGACTGCTGGTGATTCGGAGTCTGAGCCTTCTGAGTCTGAGTACGATACTAAAGCCATGGCTGCGGATGTGTGTTTTGTTGCGGGTTGTTCAGTTTGCGTTTGGTGATGTGAGAGGAGGGCGGCGAGATATTTCACGGCGGAATAGATAACAGCTTCATCACGTGATAATGAGCTTGATCGATGGACGTCACTGCCTCGAAGAACAGTGAAATATCCATCCATCCATCCTTCTCTATCTTTACAACCATGTCAGGTCTTACCACGAGCTGCACGTATAGTTGCTCCGAATACTGAGCACGCAAGCTACTCTTCTAATCCGCCGATGGCACCAGCTCGACAAAAATCCCACCTTTCTCCACCTTTGAGCGAAGCTCCAGGATAGACGTCATGCCCCTGGGACCTTTACGAAAAGAATCTATCTACCTACTACGCCTTCATTTACCCAAACCAGTCCCTTGAACAAGAAGTCATACTCATATTTTCCTTTCCCCCCGCAATGGAAAAAGACGACTACGCCTCCACAAAGCGGAGTAAATTCCGCTTCAAGTCGCAAGACCAAGAAGAAGACCCCTCCTCCTCCTCCCGCCGTCACCACCGCCGCCGCCACCACCACCGCTCCAAACGTCCCAAACCCACGCTCCTCTCCCGCTCTCCATCCCCCCAACCGCCACCCCTCTCCCCCAGCACCGCATTCCGCGAATCCCTCTTCGACGCGCTCGCTGACGACGAAGGCGCCGCGTACTGGGAAAGCGTCTACGGCCAGCCCATTCACACATACACGCGTTCCTCTGGCGAAAATGGTGGTCATGGGCAGGGGGAGCTGGAGCAGATGACTGATGAGGAGTATGCGGCGTATGTAAGGGCGCGGATGTGGGAGCGCACGCATCAGGCAGCGTTTGAGGAGCGGGAGAGGCGGAGAAGGAAACGCGAGAAAGAGGAGGAGGAAGAAGAAGAAGAAGAAGCTCAGAGAGCGAAAGGGAGGAAGGAGCGACGACGGCGCGGGGAAGGGGAGGAGGGGGGGTGGGAGAGGGATGCATTTGATAGATTGGTTGATGAGAGCTTGCGGAGGGGGGAGGAGAGAAGGGAGAGGAAGAAACGTGGTCATGAGTGGCTGGCTGTGTGGAGAAGGTATTTAGATAGTTGGGAGGAATTAAATGAGCGGGCGAGGAATGCTGCTGCTGCTTCGTCGGGCGGCAGCGGCAGCGGCACAACAAATCGCGACAGCAGCGATAAACTACGCAATCTAATCGTCTGGCCCGTCGAGTCTGGTAAGCGAAGAGATATATCCCCCGCCACAGTGGAGGAATTCATCCGCAATGCACCTTTACCCGACCTGCCGCCCTCATCATCACAACAACAACATAAGACCCAAAACCACCTCTCCGATCGTCTTACGGTGCTGAAAATTGAGCGCGTGCGCTGGCACCCGGATAAGATGCAGCATCGGTATAGTGTGTTGGGCATGGAAGAGCAGGTCATTAAGAGCGCGACGATGGTGTTTCAGATTCTAGATCGGTTGTGGGGGGAGGAGAGGGGGAGGGAGAAGGGGAGAGCTGCTGGATAGAACCAATGAAGAAGGATGGCATGGGTTTTTTACGCGCGCAGTTACTCTGTAGTCTTCCTTTCTATTTCTTCTTTCTTTTTTCCTGCTTTTTATAATATTTTAGATTAGATACCCCCATGGAAGGCGTTGGTAGTTTTTTTTTTCCCTTCTTGTTATTTCAGTCGAATAGACCAATTACAATAATAATAAGGGGACCAAAAAAGAAAGCCACAAAAATTACTGCCACATCCACCCCACCAAAGCCACCACAATCATAGACCTCTCCCGGAACCTGTGCGTCTTGAAAAAGGTCCGCAGGGTTTAAGAGAATAAAAGAACAGTAAAAAGGGTATTCAATTTGGGACCACCTCAGAAGTTCCCAATGAGCAGGATAAAGGGATTTAACCGACCGAGGATCTCGAATCATGAGATTTTCAAATAATAATTTCATATCACCTTGAAAATTGCATGATGTCCAAGAAAGATTCGTGGGTTAGAAAAGCAAAGTCGCAATAGCGGCACAGACATAAGAGGAGCCTTTCCCAAAAGGCAGCAGAATATTGCCTTGAATGCAATTCTGATGTTTTTGTGGCTGTTCGAGTCCTGAAGACTGGATAGATGTATTATTTTGATTCATCCTCGCAACACCAATGGCTTAGTGTATTGTCTAACCTAGTATGCCCAACAAAGGTCTTTTTCGCTTATTGGAGGTTTGGTAAAATAGTCTCTCAGTCGTCCGTAGGGCAATTTAGAGATTTCTTCTTTGGAGGTATAAGCAGCCAGGTGTTTATACCCAACCATTGGTTTCCATGGGATTATTTGGACATACCTGCGTTCGCAGCCGTGGAAAAATAGTAGCTCTCCACCAGAGGTAGCTGAGTCAGCATTCTGATTCGTAAATCGATAAACGAGAGCTTAAGAGGAAATGCAGACACTCAGATTGCCTTCATTTGTAGACTGCACCGAGGAACACAGGAACTGCCGACCCCTGCACTTTCGAAAGTATGCGATAAATATCTGCTTCGCGCGACACCTCGTTCCAGAGTCGTGATGTAGTTCCTTTGCCGACAAGAGATACCCATACGCAGCGCACGTGATCTTAAACGGAGCTCCGGATGCTCCACAGCCTCCCATCGGTGTACAGTCGTCAATATTTTTATCCAGCTGCTGTTTATTCTGTTGAACCAAGTCCTCGGCGTTGATAAGGTGCCGACTGCCATCTCCTCCCTGCGGGTGGAACTTTACATTCGGGCAGTGATCATCCAGCAAGCCACCCTGCCGCAGGCCAAGTAGACACCGCTGAGTATAAAACTGTGCGCTATGTTGTTGAGATTGACCGCTTTGAACATCTCGGGGACCTGTCTGGCGTGCCGATCGTATGGAGACGATGTGATCTGGCCAAAGCCACGCTTCCGTCTTCCTGGAGCTTGGTCTGTATCAGAATCAGGAGAATCGTCGCGTGTCGTATTCGTCGGTGCACAGCGAGTTCCAGACAGGGTAGGCACCCGACGTCCGTCTATGGGGGACTCAGCAGGGGACGATGTGATCGTGCGATAGTGTGTGAATGGATGATGGGCATGTGACATATTCATTATCACCATAGTGTTTCGGTCAAGAACGAATGAACCGCATATTCAGGATCATAAGGTTCAAGAATCTGCACTAGGTATTCAATCCAATCATATTGCCACTTCCAAACATAGAGAGCTTTTGAGAATTCCCAGTATTTGGGATACCAACCACTCAACTTCCAGTCCAAAATCCCACTGACATATCCATCATTGACTATGATATTCTGGAGACATAGGTCTCCATGGGTGAGCACAATCTGGTGTCTTTTCTGAAAAAGCATACCAGCCAAGAAGTTCTTAATTTGACATTTTGGTGCCTTTGATTGATATGCATTGATAATTGCATTATTGAAAACTTCTTCGGAATCAAACGGTCCTTATGTACATTAGTATCCGTGGATAATGCGGCGTAGACACTACTCACCTTTGATACGATGACTTTCTAAGATCGGATCAGTGACAGGGCCAAGATCAACCGAACCTATGTAGGTGTTGGAGCCATCGTCGCCTGTGCTAATCCGGCGAAGTTCGCGGAGGTACCCTTTCAGCTGGCTGGTGACCCGATTTTTGTAACATCATCATAAGTTTCCCAGGTCTTATCCAGGCTCTGGCCCTCCACAAAGCTCATGAATATGTAAGTATCGAATAGAACACTGTAGTCTTCAATATCTCGATGCATTGGGCTGTAAGTGTAGCAAGCAAAGACTTTCAATACCAGTAGAGTTTCCGTGTTTTGTTCGACGAACATCATGCTTTTTGCCTCGCTGAGGTGACATGGGATCCGAATTTGACAACAACTTCAGGAGATATCTTCGCTATCTTCACGCCGCCCCAGTTAAAGATAGTGTTGCTAGGGTTGACCTTTTCATTGACGCTATCTGGATAGGGCACCGCAAATCCGGGGACTGAGTAAAGAATATTCGCCTGTGGCCCACGGCCTACAGACTGAGTGGTTTGTTGTTCTTCTGTGCCAGACATTGAAGCAGCAAACGGAGGCGATAAGGCAAAGAAAATAGTAGGCTGAAGATACGTAGTGCTACGGTGAAGTTAACTAAAAGGTACAGGTGACCAAATTAGATGCGAGGGACGGCATGCGCGTGGAATTAGGAGAAAGAATGGGAGCAAGTTGGAATGTTCGATTGCTAGAAGAGAGATGCCGCGTCTTTTATGTCTCGACCGCGTCGGCTTACAGTGTCGACAGCTTGTCAGGGTGCCTTGCCTGAAACGGCAAAGCTAACCCGATCAGGTTACTACTTTATGAGAACCGGTGACGGGACCTGGAGCAAAATAAAGGAGATCTTGAACGGTAACGAGAATAAGACGAAGACGATGAGCCTCCGCGTTCCATAGATTGCACGGTTGAGGACCATAGAGGGTAGCTATCGTCCAGGTAACCGAACGATACAAGCGGCGTAGGCGGTAAACGAGGTTGAAATAAGCTGCAGGGGATCTGCTTCATCAGCCAATCAAATATCCTCAGGGAAAACCTTAATGCAAGCACCATAAAGACGGCGGTAAAGGAATATATATAATGCAAAATCTATTTTGCATTGGTTTGAGGCGATAAAAGCCCACATCGTCTCCGATGGCGGTGGAGTGAATATATGCATTCCGTGAAATGAACTTAACCTCATCTCTCATTGTTTATCCCCAGCTTCACTACGTATCTTCGAGTACTGAACCTGACTACGGAGTAGCAGTTACTACAATGCCATCTCCGAAGAATGTGACATAACTACAACAGCATGGACCCAAACCCCAACATCTTTGCAAGACAAACGGTACCATCCTTATCAACCCTTTAAGCGCTTACGTCCGCTCATTCTTCGTTTCTTCGACCTCGATTGCCTAGCAGGTGAGGTATTTGGTGCCTCATTCGGTGTACCATCTGCCGAGCTAACAAAGCTTGTTTCGGTGTTCCTGGAGGAGGAGGGTGCATCAGATTGCCGAGAAAACCGAAGCTCTGACTCCGAAACGTCGAAACTCACATAAGGTAATTGATCAACAGCACTTCGAATTCTCGCCAAGTGAGTGGGCATGAACTTTTCGTAAACACTCCTTGTAAACATGTATGCCTGCCATCTCTCTCGGCCATCCTCGCTGGTGAAGTCAAACTTTTTGATAGGGTGGCGCCAGAATGTCGTATCCGTTCCATCAATAACACAATAATGCCCATATATCCTGACTGAGGTATTGTCGTGAGAGATCGAGAAGCCAAGAATTTCCCTGCTAATTTCCTTTTCACGGTTGACTTGCCGAAAGAGCTCAACAATACCTCGAATCGCAACAGTCATGCTATGTGCGTTTTGGCGGTCTGCAATCTCAAGTCCATTTTCACTGCACTTCACTTCACTCGTGAGGAATGGAAAGTACATGGTGTACGTGGCGAGAAAATATGAAGTAGAGTCCCAGTTCCCTGTCAAGCGCTTGAGCTTTTCATATTGGTCATTGGTGAAAGCAGACCACTGGAATCCCACAGCATAATCAGGCTGTGGGCGAGGGCCATAGAAAGAAATGCTGTTGATCCAGCCTTCGTTATTAGACTCGATCAGGCAGTCCAGAGCAGTGGAGCCATACGTAGCCAGAACTTCCGCAGAAGGGACGATCAAAAGCCCAATATCTCTAATAACACGAGTCTCAGGTTTGCCTTCAAGTTTTTCGCATGTTCGTTCAAACAATTCGTCGCGGAAGAGAGATTCATCGTGAACCGTGTAATTCGTGCTTAGTAGGTCTCGAATAAGAGCAGAGCTTTTCTCGGTAATTCCACGGTCTGCTTTCTTCATGAAACTTCCCCTTCTTTCAAGCTCGGCACGATAATTCTTATTCCTGTATGGAGCACTTTTGGCTTCTCTACTCTTTTGCTTACTAGATGAGGTGTTTTTTTGATTTCGAATATGTGAATTCTTTTCTTGTCAGCAAGGGATCCATGCCGCTGATTGTTGAGAAGTATTCTGTCGGCCAATCTCCGTTTTGAATCCAGTATTCAACTGGATTTATCCATTTCTCAATACCGTCACGAACAGAACCGACTATCTGTTTTCGCTGTCGGTTCTTGAGGTGTTCGGTTTCGAAAGAAAACGGTATATCGGCTTCGACCGGTCGCTTTCTTTTGTGATTTCCGGTTCCTGATGTGTCAGAGGGACGCACGGCGCTTGGAGAGGGTAATCGTTTATCAGGAGGATTCTGTCGTGCTTTATTGATACTGCAACCTTGGTTCTCTACAACAGTTAGTAAATGCAGATAGTACAGGACGCGAACCAGCTCACCGTGGGGTTGACTCCGTGAATCAGGTAACCGCCGTCTCCTTCTAACCATCCGTAGTCCTCCTTGACCTGGGGCCATGGTAGGTTAAGATATATATGTCAGTTGACTGAGTGAAACAAGGATCTTGGTCGTTTTTGATGGAAAGATAGCGGTTGTGATAGAAATAGGTGTTGCTTGCATTGAGAAGAGCGTAGATGTACAGAGTATTTGTATCGCCCCATAGCGAACGAACCAGTTGCACCAGCTGCTGGCGTGGAAATTTCCAGGCTTCTCTTTTACGAAGCCGAATCCGATCACACAAAGGGGAAATCAAAGGTTGCATAATTCTTTATGCCACCCGCAGCTCGCATTGGCCTCTATGACTGCTAGTTGTGGCTAATTGGATATGTCAGTGATTTCCTCTATATTCTGAAATGCTCAGCTGAGAGCCATGCTTACTTGATCTTTCATGCCACTGGATGAAATCACTCCTTCTATTAGGAGAGGTAGGAGGAGAGTGGCAGAATGTTGGGGCTAAGGCCTAGGGTATCCTAAGATAAATTCTATTTTATTCTTCACAGTTCAAAAGCCAAGTGCTTTGTCTAATCTTTTATATAGCTTTCTTTTTTGGTCTGTTTTTCATTGCTTTTCACAATTTTGTTTTTTGAATAATGAAAAAAATAAAACAAAGAAAAAGGGAGAGCGAGAGCAACAGAGAGAATAAAGATAAAAAGAGACAAGGGAAAAGTGTTTATAAATAAAAAGAGAAAGGGGGTTAAAGAAGGATATATAGGAGTAGAGAAAAAAGGGGGTGATGGTTTGAGGTAAAGATAAAGCTTTGGTAAGTAGTATCTCACAGTGAGAGAAAAGAGAGAGATAGTATATGAATGTGCGATTGCAAGAGAATCAAGGTTATGAAAAAAAGAAAAGGGGTCCAGGGGCTAACCAAATTTCCCACCCAACAAGAAGGAAAGTGACATCCAAACATTGAACACCTTTTTCAGAAGGCTCAGTCGTTCCAAAAAGAAAAACACACACACATGAGACATTCTTTCTTCAAAACCTGCCCTTCTTGCTCGCCCTATAAATTGTGAAGCCCACATACACACCTCCTAGCAGACCAAAGAACATGACAATTTTCATCAGGGTCCAAAACCAACTGCTCTTTTGCTTCACGCCACCTGTCGAATTCTTATTCTTGTTCTTCAGGATGGGCCCCTTGTTGACGGGTGGGGCGTGGCCGACGGATCCGGGGGAGGGTTTCTGGTTGTACAGCGAGAAAACTTCGACGCTGAACAGGTCATGGTTGTCGCTGAGTTCGCCGGTTTCGGCGGTGAAACCAAGATACGAGACTGACGGAATGTTGGTGGGCGTTTCATCAGTGTTGACGATGTTAAAGCATTGCGTCCAGGACCCGTCGGATTTGTACTGTAGGTCCAGAGCGAGGCGCTTGTCCTGGAAATAAGTGATACGGGCTTTGGTGGGGATTGAAGAGCCGCGGAGTCCTCGTGCCTGTAGCGTTTTGGTCAGTAGCGTAAATACAACGAAAGCTATACCACGGGGAACGAAGGATAGTGCACATACAGAGCATCCGGCCATTTCGTTCGCGCGGCCATCATTAGCCTGATCATAAGCCGTCTTTCCGTTGCCCATCATAGCCATAATATAAGGGAACGCAGCACCGGGACGACCATTCTTGTAAGTATCAAAGAAGATTCCCAACCCTTCGAAGAAGTTCTTATTTCCAAAAACAGGGCCCGTAACTGCGCGTTCCTTGGTGAACCAGAGCGCAAAGCCGTCGCCATGAAGGTTTCCTTCGCCATGGAGCTTGAACTCGAATTCCACCTAGTAAATGCGGTTCAAGATCAGTCTCGCGCACAGTCTTATAAAGTGACATTCGCTACCCACCTGCCAGTTGGTCGCGGTGAGTGGGACTCGCGACCAGAGCCAGCCCTGCTGAGACGGACGATCCCATGTCAGACGGATGTACCTACGTAGCAGCAGCACCACCCCGAATAATCAGCATTGAAACAACAACAAACAAAAGCTTTTGCGCCCATGCAACCACTCACTTATCAGCGCGAATAACAGTATCTCCACCAAAATCGAACCATCGGTTGCCCATGTCAGAATCTAGATACGGCTATATTTCCGCCAATTCCGCTATCAATATTTGAACCACTTTATATACAATGGTTGCTGGGTAGCGCATCGCATTGGACGACATACCGGTGATATAGAGAATGCCCGCATCTATAAAACGAGAGGTCATGTTAGCAAATAGATAGACAAGTTATAAACGAAGGGGACACAGAGTTCCATACCGGCACCTTCCTATACTCCGAACTACTCGAGAAGTCATTCTCGTCCTGGGCGTGTGCGCCCGTTGTGCCCAACCCCAGCACCCATAGGAACAAATACCAGGCGAATTGCAACAGCATTGTTGCTTGTTTTTTTTTTTTTGCTTTTCCTGCCGCAATTGGGTTTCCAGACAATCTAGATGTTGACTTGTAGATCACCGGAGCTTCCTGCAAGCAAATTGAGGGCGGGAAAAGGGAACGAATGTACACAAGAAGAAAGAGGCGGGGTGGGGGATCAAAGAAGAGACGGGAGAATTCGTGAGACGTGTGTGGAAACAAGGGTTTCAAAAGGTTGTCCGTGTCACCGGGACATCAGCTGGGGGGTTTCCAAGGAATATTAATTGTTTCCCTTTGCGCTGGGCGGGTTGTTGTGGATTGAGAATGAGTGGCTAGAGTAAGGAATGGCGGCGGGGGAGGGAGGAGGAAGAGAGCTGGTCCTTAGAATGCCGGCATGTATGCTGTATGTATGTGTTCTTAAGTATACAAACAGCTTGCGACGCTTGCTATGTGCGCGTGGCCAAAAGAATAGCGAATAAGGAAAAGGCAAACACCAGAAAAGAAGAAAAAGAAGAAGAAAAGGACAAGAAATAAATAAATGGCCGGGTTGTTTAAGAGAAGCGAGAGAGAGCGCCAACTGCCTTCCCTCTTGCTGCCTCAATCTGGCCACTTCGATCCGCCGTCATGTGCCTGCTTACCTCATCGTCTGGGGAAGCTGCAAGACAGCCAATCACAGCCTGTGGTCCTCGTCTGCTGGAGCTAAACCTCTTCTGGCCAAGAAGCTCTTCCTCCAGCAAGAAAGCTCAACTACTCGACTCGACCTACAGAGTGCTACTACATCCTTATATCAACATCTCTAATTCCTCAATTCCTCAATTCCTCGCGCATATACGCCAAATAACCCCACAGCGCCAAAGACACACAATGTCTTTCTCAAGCCCATTCTCCTCCTCCTCCTCTCCCGGCGACTCCTCGTCCGGCTCCTCCAGCACATCCGCAGAAATGAAATCCGCCATAATACAACAACTACAATCCGAGTCCGCTCTCACAAACGCGCGTACTCTAATGGAGGTAATTACCCCCTTCTTTCCTTCTTTCCCGTCCATCGCCACAATGCCAAAAACACAAGCAGCAGCTAATTAAATCACCCTAGAAACTCCAAGAAAACTGCTTCGACAAATGCATCCCCAACCCACCAGGCTCCTCGCTCTCGTCCAAGGAACAAACCTGCCTCACCACCTGCATGGAGAAATATATTCAGCTCTGGAACGCTACGAGTCGTGCGTATATTGCACAGGTCGGTCAGCAGCGGGAGAAGGCGGGTTTTTCGCAGAGCGGGGATAGTGGAATGTTCTAAATGACTGGGTGGGAGAAAAGGGAGTGATGGAAGTTTGTATAGTTATATGAAGGGAACGCTTGCTTTGGGGCAGGCAGCAAAGAAAGGGATGGGTGGGGATGCATTTTTCTTTTTCTTTTCGTGTATGATTAAGCCTTTGTATATGATATGAATTATTAAAAAAAGAACGGAGCGGTTTTATAGACTACGCACGCATCCCTGGATACTTTTTCCATTCATGTTCCGACAATGCCTTTGATCGTCGCGAGGATAGCATACATATATATACCCGCGGAGGAACCCCTATGGTTGAAAAGCCTGAGCATATACGGGGCTCGAATCGGCTACACAGCCTGGCCCCTCTTTTTAAGAGGGCGACTCGAGAGTAATTAGGGAATCAGGGGGCTCTACATTCGAATGAGCCGCCGTGGTATCAGAAGCACATAGCCGCCCCCCACCCCCTCCCACCCTTCCCCCCTCCCCCTCCGGTCCGACCACACCCTACGCTACAAAGTATCTATATATTTATATAGCGCGGTGAAAATAATCCCAGCCTAGAAGCATATACGGTGTATATTTAATGAGATAGAGTAGAATATAAATAAATCTATATCTTATATCTATCCCCCCTTGAACATACCAGTAAGAGAAGCATTCCCAACCCCTCTCTCTCCACCATTTAACTCACCTCTGAAAATAATTAGTATACCTCAGCTGTAAAAAACCGGTTAAGACCAATGCAATTCCATTTCCCTCATCTAAGGTTACTAAAAAGAGTACATCAAAAAGACTCCCTTCCTACCCACACCTTGTGCTGTTTTCCTCAGCAGCCGTCTTACGAACCATATGTCAAGAAAGCTAGAAAGGAGAGGAAAACATAAAACCCTATGCCATTTATAATAATTAAAAAAAATGAAAAGGGGAGGGGGCAGTAGTAAAGTAAATGCACAAAGCCTTCTTCACCAAATAGAAAAGAAGATGAATATACTGTTTTTTTTTTGTATAGAGCCTGCTGCTGCTTTTTCTTCAACTTGCTATCTTTACTTTCTTACTCCTTTATTCCCATGGGGAGAAAATTTGCCTGAAAAAAGAAACAGCCAAAAGCCAAAAGCCAAAAGCATACCTTCTTTTGGATGAGAGCAAAAAACAAAAACAAAACAAAACCAGGGGGAGAAAGAGTTCGAAAATGCAGACCCAATGAAGAACATAGTAATTTAAGTAATGAGGAGGCAGAGCAAAATAGACCACATTAAGCATGAAGAGACAGAAAAAAGATTCAAATAAATGACACCAAATAAAAAAAGAATCCCCAAGAAAAATATTTGTAAAACATGTTGGTTTCAGTGTATTGTGAAGAAAAGTAGTACATTGCATGCCCGGCGGTCAAATCAATAAAAGGTTGAAACAACCCTTTCTCAAAGAACCCCAATAAAAAGAGGAAGAAGAGGGGGAGAACAAAGCCATTTGTTCCTTATGGACTTTTTTTGTTAAAAGTCTATAAAGTAATGACCGAACCTGTGCACACCCAGTCAATTAGTAAAAAGTCACACAGACACAGTACTCGGGATAAAACGTACGGATCATCACCATCAGTCCCATACTGCTCCGTCTCCTCAGGATACGTATCAAACTGACTCGCATCCCCCATACCCCCTTTCACAGGCGGAACATACGGCGCATCAATATCCCTCCTCGCAAGCCGATCCCACGTCACCTCACTAAACCACGGATGATTCTTCACATCCTCCGACCCGCCATGCAAATTGCCCAATCGCTTTGTCAGATCTGGCGTTATGAGTTGAGAGAGTAGGTCTTGGGCGTCTGCGTGCATGTAGGCTGGGTACTTGACGCGGCCCTGGAGGATGTTTTCGTAGATTTTCATGGGTGAGCGCCCGTCCCAAAAGGGCGTGAAGCCGCAGAGCATTTCGAAGATGAGGATGCCGAGAGACCACCTAATAATGCGCCCGAAGTCAATTTGGATTAGCGAATGCGAAACCTTTCTCCAACATCGCAAGCCACACATGGAGAGACAGAAAACTCACCAATCCACAGATTTATTATACCCCTTCGACGAAACCACCTCAGGGGCCAAATAATCTGGTGTCCCGCACAGCGTCCACGTAATATCCTTGACTTCTTTTGCGAATCCAAAATCTGTGATTTTCAAATGCCCATGTCTATCCAAAAGGAGGTTTTCAGGTTTTAAATCCCGGTACACTATATTCATCGAGTGCAAGTATTCCAACGCCAGCACGACTTCCGCGGCGTAAAACTTCGCGACGGGATTAGGGAAGCGCTGGTGTGATACGGTTCGGTTAGTCAGTGTATATCAAGCCATTGGACTACCCAAAAACGCCCAAGGGCGTAGTAATTGTAGACCAGAACATACCTGACTCTTCCTCAACAAACTGAACAGCTCCCCACCCTCCACAAAGTCCATAACCATATACAAATTCCTCGAGTCCTGAAACGTGCCCCACAACGTGATCAAAAACGGATGTTTCACCCTTTGCAGCATTCTTCGCTCGTCGTTTGTGTGTTCTACTTGCTTCATCTTGACTACTTGCTGCTTCTTGAGCACTTTGACGGCGTAGAAGCGCTGGTTATGGCGCGACTGTACGAGGTGTACGCGCCCGAAACTGCCCGTGCCCAGTGTGCGCTGGAGCGAAAAGTCTTCTAGGGAGTATTTGCCTTTTGTTTGGCGTTGGACGGTGCGGATGGGTTGTTGCGCGATGAATTGGCCGCCGCCGGGTTCGGAGCGCTGTGGTTGTGGCTGGCCATGTTGTTGTTGTTGTTGTTCGGGGTGCGGGGGATTAATGATATTCTTGATGCTGGCGACATTGTGATGGTGTTGTTGTTGCGAGTGCGGCTGAGGTTTTAATTGTGGGTTGTTGCTGTCGCCCGCAACATTGGCGGAGGTGTGACCGGACGCTGATACGGGGTTCATTGGTGAGGGTGGGACAGCGGGATCGCTTGTCCCCGTTGCTGCGCCGTAAGTTGCCTTGGGAAGGAGTGTCTGTGTCGCGGGAGGATGGGTAGCCGTCGCGCTCGTGGTAGTAGTAGTGGTAGGAGGCGCAGCGGGTGCTGATACCGTCGAGGCTGCAGACGGAGCGGCGACAGCAGTTGTTGGTCGCGCGGTGGCGGCGGGGTAAGCTGCAGGGGCGGCACCACCACCGTGGACAGAGTGGCGCTGGACAGGATGGTAGTGATTATGGGCGTAATTGGTAGGGGTCGAAGGGGGTTCCGCCACGGCCGAAGCGGGCGGATTCAGGTCCCTCGAGGAGTCCTTCGTCCGCTTCTTCTTCAGTAGGCCTCCGAAACTCGGCATGGAACGAAAGAGCCGCCGCTTGGTGCCAAGGGTAGGGGGCGCCTCGGTCGTATTGCGGCTGCGATGGGGGTTAAAAGCGCGAGGGAGGTTTAGAAACACGAAAGAGGAGAGAGAAAGTGAGAAGTAAGCCCTCTTTTTTTTTCTCCCTAGGCCGTCTTAAGACAAGTAAGTAGCTTATGCTACAGTGTAGAGAAGGAAAGCCACAATTCGCGCTCCTTTCCTTCTTGTTTCTTCTTTCGTCTTTTCAGTGCGTGCGTGCGTAAGTCAAGTCAGCCCCGTACCAGGGGTGGGCAGAGGCGAAGATTTCAGCCTGGGGTTTAGATCATTAGGGTGGAGATGAATGGGGGGGGGTCTGTTTAGTTCAGTAGATTGAGTGAGGTGAACGGGGATATGGGATCGCTGTGAGTAGGATCAGTGGGTCTTCTTTGTTCTGAAGCATGCACTGGCGGCGCCAGAAGTAAGAATAGAGTGTCAATTGCTCCACCAGAACAAGAGGGAAGAAGTGTGCAGATAAACAAAGACGATCAGTTGCCAGTAGAGAGAGAGAGGAGTGGTGAAGGGTGGTTGAACAGTTGAACAGGCGTGGAAAGTGAATGAGGGATGAACAAGCAGGGCGGGGCTGGGGGGATTCCCTCTGCTCGGATTCTTTGACGGGGGGGAAACAGCAGCAACAACATCACCAGGAGGGGGAAAAAGGTTAAAAAGAGGATTCAGACTACAGCCTACCTACCTACGCGCACACACAACACTCACTTCTCTCTCTGTGGAAGAATTGAATGACGCTGCCGATGATGCATGTTGGACCCAGCCGCGCCGTGGAACCTGCGCTGCCCGCCAGCCACTGAGCGCCGCGCAAAAGCCATGTAGTCAGCAGAGAGGCAACAAAGCAATGGGAGAATGTGTACGTCTCTGCTTGATTTATTCTTGGTCTTTTTTACTTCCTAGTCGGAGATAGGAGATTTATGTGTGTTGAGTGAGATAGAGAGCATGGTTAACATTGGCCTATGAGCATCTATTTGTAAACATGTGCTTGCCATTCACCCCCAGCATAAACGCGCATACACTTTCTACACAATCATGACTGGATCATGTTGCAAGAACCCCTCTGGTATCTACCTAATCTAATCCGCGAGATACAGGAAAGAAAAAAAAAAGAGAAGAGAAAAAAAGAAAACTCGTATAAACATCAATCAGCCAGATCAACCCGACTAGTAACCTCCAACAAAATCATTCCTATCCACATAGAAGCGCCAGTAACTAATAAAAACACACCAGATGTAGAAGAAGAAAAAAGAAAGAAAAAAACCCCCCCATCACACACGATAATGCAACATATTCTTCTTGATCTCATCGACAATCTCCGCTGCCTCCAACGCATTCTTCGCCTCAAAATCATATCTCTTCTGCTCATTCGCCTCATTGCCCTTGAGCACCACCACGCGGAAGCTCTTCGGATGTCTCCGACTGACCTTGGACCCAACCACATCGCTAAACGATATCGACGTCGTCTTGGTGGTGGACTCGAACAGCGTCTTGCCCGTGTCCGCTGGCATGATGTGCATGTAGTCGTTATCAAAGGCTAGCACGCGCTGGTTCGACGCCGTAAAGGACATGGATTGTTTGCGGATCACGTTGTAGCGGCGGTAGTAGCCGCCGATGACGTCTTGCTTTTGTGCGAGAGGGTGGAGCATGCGCCCGCCCGCGCCCTTTTTAGTCTTTTTAGGCCCGCTGGTGGTATTGTCGACGAACAGCGGCGCATTGGGCGACGAACTGCCCGGTGACCCCGTCAGTGATATTTGGCCGGCGCCTCCAAACCGACGACGGACAAGATCCAGCTCCGTGATGTTACCCAGCGCCTCAACTGTGCGGTCAAGAGGCGCAACTGTATTCGAGTTCATCACTTTCAGTAGATGATTCCCTTTATCCAACCCCCATTTCTTGCACACCGAATCCAAGATTTCCGCAATGTAGCTATCTGTAGATATATTCATCGATGTAGTCTGCGTCGACGATTCCAGGTCGATAAACCGCACTTTCAGCGTCTTGGTAATACCTATTCTCGGCGTTGCGTATGTGGCTGGGATCGCTGGTTGGTCTGCGGGTACAAGACTGCTGCCCAGGGCTGATGAAAACGGCTGGCCTAGAATGGGATTCACTCTACCACCGGCTGCGGTGGCGTTTTTATTCGTGGCATTGGCTTGGTTATTCGGGCTGGCGGGTTGTTCGGGTTCGGCCTCGTCTGCAGACGCGGGTGTGCTGTGGATGGGATAAAGCTCCTCGTTCTCCTCGAACTCCTCGGGCGTCGCCTCCACTAGTGCGAACTCATCATAGGGTCTACTTCTCGATCGTCCACGCGGCGGGGCTGTGGCCGCGCGGTTATTATTGTATGTAAAATCCTTAAGTGGGCGATCTCGCCCAAGTGGCGGGAAGTCAAAGTCCACCTCCCCGTCCTCGACCATCCTGAGATTCCAGCGGTTGACGTTGAGATTCTCGCCTTCCAGTGTCGGCTCCAGGTCCTCTTTCATATACGTCCATAAGGCGAGGCCAATGGCTTCAGCAACAGTAACAGGACCTGGAGTGTCGGATTCTTTGGATTCCCGCACCATAGGCATCTCGACCGGCTCGTCCGGCTCTGAAGACGACGGGACGTAGATCTTAATAAACATGGGCGTTATTGTCGACGTCTTTCCAGAGAGCACACCAAACTTTTCGATAGGGTTCGCGGGCGCCTTCCTCCGTGCTTTAAGGGCAGCAGTAAGTAGGCTGACGGGCTCAACGGTGCTGATAGGTCGAGGCGGGGGTAGAGAATTCAACGAGGGAGTACTCGAGTTGGACCGTTTCTTCGGCGATGTCCCGTGTCCCTCCATCACCATAGGCAATTTGTGCATCATAAGAGGCGACGATGAATCTAAACCCCCCGCAAGCCCTACCCTTCCAAGGAGTGACCCAGATCCCGCAGTCGCCCCAAAATCAGACGAAATAGCAGAACCAACAGATTCCGCAATCGAATCTTCATCATGATCATGATCGTTGATTTCCTCGTCAATCTCATCCTCTTCGTCTAGTCTATCGCTCGACGCTTGATCTCTTAAAGTGATGATTTCTTCCTTGGTCGAAAAATGAATTTGCCGACTCCTAAGCACGGCAGGATCAATTTCATTTTCTGATGACATATCACTGCTCGTGGCCGTGTCTCGACGCGCACGAGCTTTCACCGCTTCCACGGCGCCCAAGGACCCTCGTCGAAATCGGTTATTGTCGGATCGAAGTGACGGCGACGTGACAAACACTTCAGGTCCCTCACGACGATCCAAGCTTCGAATAGGAGAGGAGCCTGCACGATGCCGCACTGGCATTTTGGTAAATTTGATCTGCTGCACGGCCCTAGAATTGACGCGTTAGAACCTAAAACATCAAAGCATCGAAAAAGAAAACAGCAAAGAGTGCAAACCACCTACTTTTGCACGCCTTCAACTTCCTCATCACTCTCATCACTTAGATCACTACTATCATCATCCTCCGTTTCACCAAGTCTATTCGACCTATGGTCCCCACCACCCTGTCTCTCCCTCCTCCGGCTTCTCTTCACCACACCTCGTCTATGATATCTAGGCGCAATCGTATTCGTCCCATCCTTGACACCCGTAACCATTCCCCCTTCTTCATCATCATCGTCTCCAATCCCAAATCCCAGCCCCACACCGCCACCACCAGCACCAGCACCAGCAGCACCACCGGCTCCTTTCCCCCCATCACTCCAATATCCCGCATTATGATTCTTCGCCGCAAGATGGAAATAGCCCTGGGCAACCGCGGTGCCCGTGGGGATGGGCGGGGAATACGTGCGTTTTATATGCGCTGCGTTGGCGCCGGCGGTAGATGACCAGCCAGCGGCGCGGAAGCCGGGGGTGTTGAGAACGGAGGAATTGACATTTATGAGGCGGTCGCCGACGCCGTCTTTGATGGCGGCCAGGTAAGAGGTGCGAAGATGCCAAATTGTGAAACTGTGGGGGTTGGGGTGAAAGAGGTAAAGGTGTTAGTTCTATCTGGAGCCATAGATCGCAGCGCTGACAGTCGG